>JAZHYW010015298.1:0-49487 GCA_037355805.1 Ixodes ricinus
CAATAGATATCTGTTTAATACCACTTTTTGTAGTGGTTTGTGAAATTTTTAAAGTTATAGTGTCATCAGTATCCTGTAAAATAGTTCTCTTTTAGCCATTTTATTAGCTTTTTAGCTACTTTCGTTTGTTGATTTACATAATCAGATCGACGCTTCCGAAGCTCTTTCAGCTTCCGTTTGAAGTTCGTAATTTCGCAACATCCACGACCCTGCGTTTTATTTGTATTGCAAAATTGTGCTACTTCCACCCATGTGCAGTAGAACATTTTCCCCACAATTGTAGGCAAATTTGTCGTCGTCACGTGACGATGTTACAAGACAGTATCACCAAATCGGAGTGAAATTTATAAATTGTGAAGTTCTTCCCTTCCCTAAACTAATTAGTTGCTGCCTTTACAAATTAAACAAATGGCTAAATAAAAGACAGCATATAGGCATAGCATAGTTGGTTCACTATTTAGTGCTACTAAAACAATAAACGACCGATAGAAGTGTGTTATGACAAGCGCTGACTCTCAATTGAACCTTAATTATATAAAACAAAACAAAGAGGCAACTTCGCCTACGTCACATGAGAGACACCCACTACGTGTCCAAAAATACTTTACTACTTAGTTGGAAGTATGACGCACGCAATTGGCGTCATTTTCTTTGACACGTGTTGCCCTAAAATTTCTGTTTACTCTGTCCCTTCCATAGCCAATGATAGCAGTCTTAATTGAAGAAGGGCTTGCACCCACATCCATGATAATGCAATGGCAGATGCCCTCACAGTTCCCTCACCACGATCGTGAACCATAGCGCAAGTCATGCTCCCGCAGTTTTAGACACACTGCCCGTTCGACTGACGTAGGCTTTTCTCATTAATGCGAGGAACAACATAACACCACCTGCAACCCAATATATTTAATGGTCAGCGTTTCATCATAAAGGGGCCTTTGTCCTCTTTACTTCTCTCGCCAACTCGCGTATGAAGCAGCCAGAAGCCAGTTAATGGAGAAAACATCACGCGACGTACTCTCGAGGCAACTACAGTAGCCAAGAGATAATAGGCTTCAGTGGCTCTTCTTTATCGGCCTTTTCCTTCTGAAGGCCTCTGAGTTTCTTAGTAAACGTCATTAAGCGGCGCAGGGATTGTTTTTTTGAATAATGCATAGAATAACCGTGACGTGGGCGGCTGCTTTTGTTTTGCCGTAACAGCCCAGCGACCAGCGCTTGTCCTGTTTACACTTCCTCCAGCCCTCGTTTATTGTGCGCTGTTTGCCTTTTCGTCAGTAAAAGTTATTGGCATCGCATTGTATAGAACTTCAAGAATATAACGCGCGATTTTTACTTTTATTTATATTTTCCGCGGCTTCTCGAATAAGATATATATATATATATATATATATATATATATATATATATATATATATATATATATATATGAAAGAGGCGTTATTAAAGACAGACATGCAGGTAATTCTCGCGCTTGGTCCTACTTTTTGCTACTTCCAATTTGAATAGAAATTTATCACTGCCCTATACTGCCTGGCATCTGATAGTTCACTGACCTTATATTGCACTGGGATTCCTATGCTGCACCGGATTACACCCTAGACAATACAAAATCTAGCAGGATTGTTACCGGATTTCTATCCTATACTGCTCAGATTCCATAACACTGTACACGATTCCTTTATCCTCTACTGTTTAATCAAAATAGTAACCAGCACTAGAGATTCTTCTACCGTACTGCCTCATATACTGAACGAGTCTATCATCGATTTGGTACCTCATAATGGCAGTAGGAACCCATCACCCATTAATACCCTATACCGCCTGGGAGTCTTCTACACTGCAACTAATTCCTACTTTATGCCTCTAACCTAGGTAGGAATCCATCACTGGATTGCCGTAGAAAATATAACCGGGCAGTTTTGGGATGAGGGAATATCTTCCATTGTTGTCTGTGTTTGTTCTTTTTGTAGATTGGTAGCACGCCTCGTGAAAATAAATGTGTTAAAAGCTACCGATTCGTTTCGCAGTCAATGTTACGGACCAGTCCTATCTCTGGAATTTATGAATGATCCCTCCACAGCCAGTAGTATTTAAAACATGAAACACAAAGATATTTTTATGATTTCGCCTTTTTTGATTTATATAAACCTCGCATAGACTCTACGATGTTTTCGATATTACCTTACCTTTTTATTTTGTTTTTTCATGCTACTGATTGTAACATATCAGCTTTCTCCCTAACCAGGTCGTTTAAAGTGTGTGCAGTTATATTTCTACAAAATTTTCAAAAAAGCTAGTGTTCATGCTAAGTCTCTCAAGTTTTGTTTTATTATGTGGTGGTCCACACTTTTACAACACCTATGATATACCAGTAAGTATTAAGGATAATAAACAAAAATATAATTCGAACGTTTTTCTTCTGCATTCATCGTTTTTAATTCTGTCAGCATAACATATGGTAGCACCGCTGTGTGCATATATTATTGGGTAAGCTGTGTTGCGCTTCTACTTTTTTCCAGCATAATTGGGGTTTTGTGGTTTCAAAATTCACTTTTAGTCCAAATCAGAGGTTGTTTTAGTATTCCCTCTATAACGAATTCGGTCATGTATCGGTGGTTACTACATGAGGTTACCAAATATATTGAAACCGGGGTTTATCAATGCTGACACTTCAGGTAGCAACTAGCATTTTTAATCGCGTACAAAAGCGTTTCACATCGCACGTAAAAACGTTTCCGAAGAAATTAAAATAAACGCCAAGCTAAAGTTGTTGTGAACAGTGGTCTGCGTGCAGACTACTACAGGGTACTTGCACTTCACCAATAAAGGCAAAATCCACTTACGTCCTCCATTTAAGAGGGCGGAAGGAGTGAGTTTAAGCTCGAAAGAGAAACAGGGGCTTGAACAAGCAAATGCTTTGAAATTATCAGGTGGTTTGCTACCTGGCGCGTTGGGGAAGCACATACGTGCTCGAGGCTGGAGTTAGAGCTTTTTGTAGAAGGAAGGAGTCAAATGCTCGGTGAGTAATAAAGACGCAGATCCTGTTTAACTATCGAACTTTGCAATGAAAGGCTTTTCTAAAGAATTTGGGCTTCACAGTCTCAGCTCATAAAACAAGAAAATACTACGCAGACTGTCCAGACAAGGTGTAGGACCTTTTTTTGTAACGTTAGGTAGCGATCTTGTTTGTTTTATTGTTGGATATACGTAGAAGCCGATAGAGTGGATATATCGCCATATTCTTTTATTAATTTGTAGTGTCTAAGTGCCCAGAAGCCCGGAAACCAACAGGGTGAGAGGGAATAGTGATGGGTACATGTAGTTTTATTACTTCTAGAGGTAATCAAATTACTCTTCTGATTGCCCCCTCAAAAGATTATTCAAGCTATTGCAAATCAGTTCACAAAGTAAGAGACTACAAGTAATTGAATTTTTCGTAATGGGTTACAAACATTAGTTTTCTGTATACTCTGGACTCAATATTTTCTACTTTAGTGGTAGTGTTGATTTTTAATTGTTTATAGGAAAGTGGCACCCGAAAATCAGCAACTTATTCATTGAAACAAAGCTCAAAAACAAAATTTTTATTTTATCTGTACACAACATTTAAGGTATCGTAATTCAATACATCTATTTCACTCACTGGACAAAAAAAAACTTTATTAATGATTATATTTCTTTGCTTTTACCATGCACTCCGCCATAATCTGAAAACGATATTTTCAGTCGCGTGAGCATTTATATAATCGTACAAGTTGTAAAAAAAATAGTGAACTCTCTTACCTGTCGTCCCAAAAGCGAGGCATTGAGAGTATAACACCAGCCGCAAAGAAGAGACGATTCACCGTCTTCGCGGACATTCTTCACGCCCTTCGAGTTCAGGAAAGGCGCAAGCACCAAAAAAACATTTAGAATTCCACAAAAAAAGAAACAAAAGTTTTGTCCCCCGCTTGTTTGTCGAGTATGACCCTACGGTTTTAAGTGCGTGCCACGTGAATGGAGTTCAAAGCGTTGCCCGAGTCAGATGTCTACGCGATCCCGGCGAATCATTTGTGTCCGGGAAGCAGACGAATACTTTACGCCTCCACCGCCACTGTCTCTCGCTGTCCTCGTGACAAGGTCAAGAGCGATAATTCCCTCATTGTTTCTCCGATGCTGTGATATCTCCTCGATCAGATGTGCCCAAGATATGAGATGGTCGATTGTTGCAGACGCACTGTTACATGATACAAAAGACACGGTGTACTCAGCACACGTGGCGATAGAGTTATCAGTGAACACGACTCAAGAATGTTCGAATCATTTTTCTTTGCTTCATACCTTTTTTATGCCTCTAACACGTCTGCAGAAGTTTTTGTAGAACTCAATCCGACGAGAGCGTCAAACCTCAGGTGAAGCAACGCCTCAGTCAGCGTCTGTTGACTCTCTTTTGCAAGATTAATGAGCCGTGGGCCACAGCTTAATGGTTTGAGGGACATTTGATATACAGCCTCCCATTGTCATATTCAGAAAGTACATGAATGTGAATTTTTACTTCGTTCTAGAACGTATAGACTTGTAGCACTATTCTGTGGGAACATAGAGAGATAATGAATGGTTAAAACTAGTTGCATATGGTTGACTGACACAGTGTAGAAACTCGAATATCCTAGTTGTTGTTTTCTCTGAGCCATTACACACAAAATTAGAATATAGCAACAACCAAAAAATTAGAGACCCGTACAAATCTTTGTAATGCGAAACCATGCGCAGCTCTTGAGGACGAGGACAGGAAGGAATGGAGGGGAGGGCATCCCCTTCCTCCTCCTCCTCCGCACTCCTCCCTTCTTATGCCCCTCCTCCCATCCCCTCCTCCTGCTGCTGAATTTGTTCATGGGTGACGTGACACAAAGTCGTGACGTTTGGTTTCCCCGCCAAATTTAGCGGGGAAACTGGAATTGGCGTGGACGTCACGTGACGTCAATTCTTCCGCTAAATTTCGTGGGGACATTTCGCCGCTGAATCCAGCAGTGGAAAAATTTTCCCGCTAAACTTAGCAGAGAAATTCCCGGTTAACTCAGGCGGGAAACGTCCCATAATGGAACGTGAGCGGTAATGCCGACGGCGACGCCGGTCAACCCGCAAACACCTAAAAGTTGCGCTCTAAAAAATAGAAGAAATACATGCTTTTCGCGGGTGCTTCTTCGTTGGTGAAAATCGCCTGAAAGTCGCCGAAACGAATGCTCCAGAACAAATAGGATTAGACCGCCTCAACGTGCTTAGGAACAGGAACGCAGTGTGGCGTCCAGAATAAAACCACAACGTGTTCGTACCAGGAAAGCTTTAAAGAACCCATCATGTTATTTACTAAGTTTCACCAACAAAAAGCGAAATGTCGCGAGGGAAAGCTTATCCTGCAGGAACAGGAAGATATTTTACCGTTTAGAGCGCAGCTCTTAGGCGCCCGCTTCCGGCTTGAGCGGCGTCGCAATCGCGGTAACCGCGCGTCGCATTATGGGACGTTTCCCATATTGGATGTCACGCATGACGACACGTGTGACGTCACGAGGGCGAAATTTTCTGCTATATATTGCGGAAAATGTTTTCGCTAAATTTAGCGGGAGAATTTTGCCCTCGTGACGTCACACGTGACGCCACTCAAACCGGGAAAATTTTTCCGCCAAACTTTGCGGAAAACGTTTTCCGCTAAATTTGGCGAAGAAATTCTGCCACTAAATATAGCGGAAAACTTTCCCCACAAGCTTTAGCGGTAAAACCTTACCCCCATGACGTCGAATGCGACCCTCCTCCTCCTCTCAAGAGCTGCAGCTCTAATTTGGCGTTGCAGAGAATTGTAAACGCCTTTAATTTCTTTGCACCGCATATTTTCTGCACGATAATCTTCCCCGTCCCCCTAAATATGCTGGTGTTATAGTTTAGGCTACCGGACAATGCACTGGAGTGATCCATGTGCCTCATGGTCTTACGCAAATGTGAGAATGGGCCTTTCCTGGGTTTTACGCGCATGCGCGGCAGCAGCAGACAGGAGTCCGCCATTTTGGGTGGCGTGGTACGTCCGGCTCGGGGCCGCAGGAGGCAGCGGTGGTTGCGCGTTTCGAAGCTCTCCGACAGGCCCCAGCGTTGTTTCGTTGTTGGCTGCAGCAACGACAGCAAGCGTTGTCGCGGTTTAAGCTTCTTTGCTTCCTTCACTAGCCTGCACTCGACGAAGCGGCAGCTCTCAGATTCGGGCGATCCAGCGATACAGTGCGGACGGCTCGTAAAGGCAGCCTTCAGCACTCCTGCGTTTGCAGTTGCCACTTCAAGAAGGTTCATGTTTTTGTTCCTTCATTTTTATTTGTGTGTGAATACAAGTCAGCAGATTGGTTAGGCATTCTGTCCCGTCGCTTATGTGCCACGCAGAGCGAGTGCCTCGGAGTTGGCGTTTGTGTGATGGTGCGTTTCACTGGCAGACTTTTTTGCTTACCAATGTGACGGTCTCGCGTTGCTACTCAAACTTCCTGTCAGGTAATTGGTTGTCGTAAACATTGAATAACCTACAGTTTTCAATATTCATTAATCATTGAGGTAAGCGGGTTATACGCTGCACCATTTGTTGCTACGTGCACAGCCAGAAAGCAAAATGGGGAGCAGTTCTATCGCTACCACGACCGCATCTGCTGGTCTGTGGTTAAATAAGAAAGAGGAAACAATCATATTGATGTGTTGTCCTCGTGTTTGTATCGAGTAAACAAAATATAAGTTTGCAACATTGTCTACAGGCGCTAAACACGAAATAAAGGAAAGAAAGAAAGAACAGGCCTGGCCGATTTCGTGTTTTTTCTTCAGGACCTACAGTCACACACAGCTGTTGTTTGAAGTGGGTGACATCAATGACGAGGCTCGCTCATAAATGGGTGGCTGCACGTATTAGTCTTAGATATTTATTAAACATGTATTTTAGTGGTGAATTTGTCCTTGTGAAATGGCAAAGGGTGCTTTTTTCCAGTAAAAACGAGACCAACAAACCCGCCAGGAGTGAGCGGCGCTCGCAAACGATATTTAGTATAGTTGCGGAACAAGTCCGCCGTCGACCCGGCCATGTTTGTTGGTCTCATTTTATAATAGCAATGGAGCTACACGTTGAAATTTCGCAGTGTGAAATCCACCACTAAATTATACCTTTGATGAGAATTATATTGGTATGTTCAGGCGCGGGTGCTTTTCGGACGGTTTAGAGTAGGTTTTCACATTTATGAGAGCGTCACCTGACAAATAAAATTTTCTAGTAAATTAAACAAATAGCGTCAATTAAAAAAAGGCTTCCCTTTAACTGTAACTTGGTCTCGAATATTTTCTGAATTTACTGCTGTACTGCATATGACATGAATCCTAGATTAACGTAACCGTTTGTACCTTTCTCAGGTCGAAGAGAGCCTCAACCGAGTCCGTCAGTGACAACGGGCGCTCACGGCGAAGTCAGTCATCCATTCATTCGGAAAAAAATGCACAAACGGACGAAGTCGTCCGCAGTTAACGCATTAATTGAAACAAATCGGCTTGTCGATTGTGTTGATAGAGGAAAAGAAACGCTGAGCAGTGGAGCGCGTTTCGCGACCGCGTTCAGAGAGCCAACATAGCTTGGAGCAGGCAGAACCGGAAGCAAGGCAGCCATTAAAAAAGCCTCTTCTGCTTGCTGATAGACGGCGCCCAACATTTGCGGAAAAGGCCCATTCTTCCAATCAGATTGCCCAAATCGATTACACTTTCTAGAAAATAAACTCTTTAATGGAATAATAATACAAAAATATGACTATAGTCCGCCAGAACCATTATCTGATTACGGGACAGGCATTTCTAAAAACTGCCATCTCTTCATTCCCATAACAATTCAAAGCGCGCACGCACGCACGCGCGCGCGCACGCACGCACGCACGCACGCGCACGCACGCACGCACGCACGCACGCACGCACGCACGCACGCACGCACGCACGCACGCACACGCGCGCGAACACACACACACACAAACACACACACACAGACACACACACACACAAAAAAAGAGACTGATAAGCCGGGAGCAAGACATTGCAGGTACCACTTACCTCGAACGGTAACCCCGCTCATTTGAGTTTTAGATATCTGGGTTACAACTGTATTTATCCCTGTCAGCAGCCCTGGAATTACGGGTGACAATTTTTCGCAGGATGGCATCGAAGTGTGCGTTGCTTTAACTAAATTGTAAAGTTTAGAACGCGGTTGAAGAGACAAAACCGAGAGGATAACAATGATAACTTGTCCTAGCAGATGGGCTCCGTTTCATAGGCAGCTTGTCTCAACCTTCATGCTCCAAAAATTAAGGGGCGACTCCAAAAAAAAAAAAAGGATTCAAGGTGCCGTTTGGCGCGCTTCAAACTGATGACGTCGGCTCGCTCCATGGGGACAGTGAATGCTTTCGCATTAAGACATTCAGACACACCAGCGGCGCTCGGCTCCGTGAAACGAGCGCGCTCCGGGGTTCCGCAAAGAAAGAGTACGCAAAGAGCAACAAAAAATATCAGAAAAAAGTGAAAGCTGTTTACAACTTCCTGCAACGCCGAATTGGAGCACAGCTCTTGAGGAGGAGGAGGAAGGGTACTCAGGGGAGGTATACCCTAAGGAGGTTATACTAGAACTTCTGGAGTGGCGGTCCCGCATACACGCCCATGTATCGGAGTGAAGCCACGGAAACCCGTTGGCGGCCATATTGCTCAGGGCAGAAGGAGACGGCGACTGCCTTGTGCCGCCGTTGTGCACCGTGCGCTTGCAGCCGTGCCTTCTGTTATAGCAATGAAAGGGTCGCTTTATTTTTCTTAGGACGCGAGGGAACTTTGGAGCGACTAATATACATCCGATTTATTTTTTTCTTGACACTTACACTTAGAGTTAAAGATGATGCGATAGGATATCAGTTCGTATTATATGTTTACACTGCAGTCTCACGGCAGAAGTACCGCTCGAGAAGATGCAATGAAAACAAAATTTAAGAAAGGGAGTGAGAAGTTGTAGAATGCTACCTGGTGACGAAAACAACAATATGAAACCAATAAAACAATAAAGGAAACTGAAGGTTCATGGTACAACCATATTTATTCACTTGTCCACATTCAGCACCACGATTCCCGGCCGCGGCGGCCACTTTTCTGATGGAGGCGAAAAACGAAAACGCCTGTGTGCACGAGATTTCGGCGCACGTTAATGATCCCCAGGTGGTGAAAATTAATCCGGAGCCCTCCACTACGGCGCGCCTCATTGCCTGCATTGCGTCGGCGTGTTAAACCCTACAGTCAGTCACATTCAGCACCAGATGCATTAGACTAAACTAAACGTTGAATCTTCCAGCAAAAAATAAAAATTCTAACTAAAAGAACAAATGCGTCAAACACTAACAGTGAGCTACATCAAATGGAAAAGCACATCAATCAATTTCTTGCACTTCAGAGATTTTTGAAAATAATCTCTCTTGTTAGCAGTGTGCGCACGTTTTTTTTTGCAGTTCTCCTGGTTCATTTCCCTAGAAATGTGATGAAGTCTTGTTCTGATGTACAGGCTAGCAATTTTCTTTGATAAGCTATATATATGGTTATCAAGGGGGTCACAGTCCAACAGGTGAGGTTCCAGCTGAGCGAACAATGCTTTTTCAAACACTGCAGTCATCACATCTACCAAAAGGCTTTCTGAGCTAGTATTCAAGGATTTCAGGTTCTTGCATTCATGCTGTAGTACTCGCAGTCCCTTTTCTGCAATACTGCAGATCTCTAAGACGTCCTTCGATGGTGCGACAAGTCCACCTCTGTTCTTTGCTCTGACAAGGTCTGGGAGTTCACTTGATTCCAGCGCAGCACAGCACTCCTCACAGTTGGTGACAGACCGCACCTTGCGAGCCACAAATCCCGCTATATACGGCACAACAGCACTCGTCACTGCTGAAAGGCTCTGAGGGAGATCAACACGATGAGTGTAGTCATGCTCATCATCCAAGGGCTCCAGCAGCGATGACCTCCTGTGTGACGTAACTGCTGTTGGTGACTCGGCAAGGCTGACAGCACTGGACATGTTCAGGATAGACACCACATCTCGGCAGCAGTTCCCAGCGTCAGACGATGTTACCTCTGTGTGGAAGAGGAGGCGCTTATAGGCGGCTCTGAACTGGCAGGCTGTGGGGTTGTCGTTGTATCCCCCTTTCCCCTCACACAACCAAAAAACGTTTCCAAATGGTCTTGCGACATCTTGTGCGTCAACAGATACTTCAAAATTTTCGTGGCCACAAGTGCATCGAAAAGGGCAGTGACACTTCGTATGCAAATGATGAGGCCAACAAACCCAGTTTTTTTCAGTCCGTCTATCACTGGTCGCCCACTTGCATCCTTCAGCCCCCTAATATACTCCTCGGCTTCGTGGAAGAACGATTTCCAAGAAGCTGCATTCTGTTGCCGCAGTGGGGCTTTGAATGATCGCGCAAGAGGGTTCCTCGAGTTCAGAATATCGAAGAGGCGATCAAAGATTCGAATGAACTCCGCTGTTGCGTGGGCACCTTGAAACTGGGGAAGCTTCAGTTTATACTCGCAGAAGTCCAGTGCATCAGCAACAGATGAGCTAAGGGTCTGCACAGCCAGTCGAACCTTCATTTTTTGCTTTGCCCATTCCATATGGACTTTCGTCAGCTTGTTGCCAAGGTGCAACCCCTCTTTTGTTGCAAGGCCTCAAGAGCTTCAATGTATGACCACTTCACTTTGCGCCCTTGAATATCAGTGAGGTGGTTTACTGATCCCAAGCAGTTACGCACAAGCTTGATCATGTGGCAAGCATCTAGAATCACAAATACTTTGTTTTGGCAATCTTCTGAGCACTGGAATGAGGTGTTAAATCCCGGAGAACGGAGGCGGAGATCAGCACCAAGAAAACTGGCCATTGAAAAGTTTGAGGCCGCTCCATCAAAAGTCAGTGATGCTGCTATGACACCTGCTGAAGTCACGCGCGAGATACACTCTTTCGTTAGCTGCGCTCTTTCGGAACCAGAGAGAGAATCAATGAAAAAATACCCAAGGGGCACCTTCAGCCTCATATTGAGTGCCACCAGCATGAAAACACAGGCATTCCTTGCTTCTGGGAGGCTGTCATCTGGCATTTCCATGCCCAAGTCGACATATCCGAAAACTTTGTTGCCCACAAGTTGGACATGTTTTTTAATAGACATGTCGTCAACCATTATGGCAGCGACCAGTGGCTCGTCTCTTCCTTGCACTATGTTCTTGATAAACTCGAATGATTCTGAGGTGAAGCCAGGATCACCATTCACCGCCTTGTACCATTCGCGAAGAGTTCGCTGGTTTGGCAAAGCATTGTTAAACTTCGCTCGCACATAATCATAAGCCCTTGGCGAATAATAGTGAAGCGTCAGTGCAAATGCTCTTAATTCTGGGGGTATTTGTTCGTCTTTTCATGAGTTCTTTTGAGAAGCTGCTGGATATCCGGAGAAAATGACGCTTGGAAAACCTCCAACCCTTTTTCCGATAAAAGGTTCTGCTCCTTTAGCTGCTCAATCAAATCCTGAGAAGCATCAATGCGTTTTGAAAGTCTCCGTTTCTTCTGCTGCAATGTCTTGACCTTCTTTTTCAGCTGCTGTACCTCGTTCGCCGATTCATGCACTTTCTGCTTGTACCACTCCTTCGTGGGTGAAGTTTGCAGGGGGAGACTTCGGCAGCTCCATCCAAAACAGGCTCCTCAGGCGAAGGCATCTCCCGACTTTTAGGAGGAGCTCGTTTTCTCTTCTCCTACGTAAAGAGAGGCATATCGCGACAGAGTCAGAAATTTCGGCATTCAGAGCGAATGCGCAACTAAATATAAGAAACTGAAAATCCCAGAGATGCGGAGCTAACGCTACATTAACTACATTTGGGAAACGAAGCGCTCACTTGTACGAAGCGTACTCACTGGCTTTTGTAGGTGCGCTGGAAACGCTGCAAACTTGGTAGGGATGCTACCAGCTCGTAGTCTCGTTGTTTGCCCTGTCCTATCGAAGCAGTCTGCTTCAAAGTGCGTTGAACACAAGACGTCATTCTTCTTCGGAGTCCAACCTTCTCGCCTCACAGCGCGCTCCCATGCACTGCGCAATTCGACGTCCTTGGGAAACCTGAAAAGCACAAAAATGTTTCACAGTGTCTCCATGGCACCCGGACGTAAATGGGAAATGCTTGTACGCGCGAATGCGTCCGTAATCGCAAAAATATGTGTGGGAAAGCGAGCGAGCGAAGCACGCTACTTACACGTGAAAAGTTATCCCCGGTGTTTGCTTCACGCGATTCGCGCAGCCAAATGCTGCGCAAGAGCCCACCATCGTCTTCAGAAGAGGTCGCAGTCGTCTCCCACAGCGGCCTCATTCGATTAGAGGCACCGCACTCAACAAAAACAACGCAGAGGCCGCACGCGCCCGCACGCGTTACAATGCGGCCGACCGCTTTCTGCCCTGAGCAATATGGCGGCGCGTGGCGTCAGCCGCGGAGCCCCTCCGCCACTCCAGAAAGTTTAGTATAACCTCCTTGGTATACCCCTCCTCCGGCTCCTCCTTCTCCCCTCAATCTTCAATGTCCTTTGGGGGGGGGGGGGGGTCACATGACCTGGGGGGTCACGTGGTCCTGGGGTCACGTGACCTTGGGGGTCACGTGACCTTTGGGGTCATGTAACATCTTGCGGTTACGCTGACGGCGACGCCGCTCAAGCCGGAAACGGGCGCCTAAGAGCTGCGCTTTAAAATAAATTCATCGCAGCAATGGGTTGAGGTACTTCCATGCGTTCAGTTCTCTTTTCGCCGCCAGCTGGTGCCAGGGCTCTGCTCGGCACAGCCGCGTCCCAATGTGCCGAGAAAGTGAGGGAGACGAGGAGTCGAGATCGCGCAGTGACGTCAGAGCGCCGCGAGCCCTGATTGAATGATTAGTGGGTAGAACTAAACCTAGCTGCCATTGTCTCCACCGCTTTTGTCGAACACGTTTGAACGCGAGAGCCAAACACGAGACGCCCGTGTCCCGTGTTTTATCGCATTTGACGAGTGCACTAAAGACAATGGCTGCTAAGCTTTAGGCCTACCCACTAATTGCTCCAACCAGAGCTCGGCATTCCGACGTCCCCTCTCGTCTCGTCCTCTTTCTCGCTTTCTCAACGCATTGTGTTTGTGTGTGTTTTTATTTTTTGTCTTCATCACGCTCCATCTATTGCGTCCCACACTGCAACAGGCTCTGAGAAAGTCGTATTTACACTGCAACCGCAGAATATGAAACCTAACTTAGACATCCACAGAGCGCTGACGAGCTCACCATAAACGATAAAGAGTCGTTCTCCGCGCCATCCACACTTAAAAAAAAAAAAAGTGTAGTTTTGTTACATATACGACACCCCCAAATTTCTGGTCGACGTACAGCGCACTGACGTCGAGCTGACCACCCCAACTTTTGCGGGAGGGTTGATGACGGTGCGATATAAGGTATTCTAAAGTACCCATCAAAGATTATAGAAAACAAAAAAAACAGAGGTTTTGCAGTAGGGCCAAGAAAACCCCGATAACTCTTTTGGCAGTGAGTCACACTTACATTAGCTATTTTAATAACTCGTATAACTCGGCTATCAAGTGGCTGGTGAAAGTTGGGACCGTCGGTTCAACGTCCATGCGCTGTACGTCCGCCTGAATTTTTGGGGTGACGTATTTGTGACAAGAGGTGTGAGAACATTTTCTTTTTTTTTAGTGTGCAGTTTGCACCATAGATGTATTGAATGTGCTCTAGAAGTTCATCTGGCGCTAGCGTGCTCTTGCGAATTGAACCAGACAGCAATCAGTCGAAAATTGACTTCCGGTAATACATCCCTATGAAGAAAAGCAAGCCCATTTTTTATCTGCTCAGGATCATAAAATCAAATATTACGAATAATTCAAACGCAGTAAATGGCTCGCTACATTTCTCAATCGCGTCAGTGTAAGTATTGGTCAGTTGCCATATCCTTTTGTCCAAATACAAGTCTTACCATGTCGGACGATACTGGGATTACGGCGGCCAGTACCGGGAGCTGTACGGCGGATCCCGGCAAGGGACGCCGGAAAGAAACCGGCCCCGGCCGATATCGGGGACTCGTTGTCTAAACTGGCCAGTACCAGCGGGAAAGTTCCCGATACCGGCCGACATCGTTTTCTTGCTGTAGTCACTGGCGAGTGTTTTTTGTGGCTCACTCTATAGGCAACAAGAGCCTAATTATAAGCTTTATGAACTTGAAGAACAGGAGAAAATTCGAATACTTAATAATGCCTGCCCAGAACCTAAAAATCAAAACTGTAAATGCGGAAAATCCGAAAGTGCATGCGCAAAAACGTGGTGCCCAAAATTATCTTTCACGCTTTTGTTAACCTTCAAAACAAAATAAGAGTCAGTAGGATGTCGGGACTTCTTTCTTCCACGGACATGCACGTTTTCTAGCCGTTCGTGCTGGTGTTTCGACACGCTGCCTTTGTGTGATAGTGCCCTTCTACGGTGAGCCACCCAAGACCTTCAGAGCTGCACACTGGCAACGTTGTTACACTCCTGACCGATGTAAGAAGTAGTCTTCTATAACATAGCGGATTGGGCGTGTTGGTAAACGTTATACATGATTAAAACCGCACAAACGACAACGACGGAGGGGAAGACAACAAAAACGGCGGGACGAAGCAGTTTTCGCAACTAAAGTTTTGTTAGCGAAATTTACAGAAAGAAAACAGCGTAGCCGACTCTGATTACATCAACAAACACCTATTTATCTATCAGGCATTGCACGATATTGGGAACTGAAACGGTTCACACACCGCTATTCATATTAGCTCACAAAGAACAAACCTCTTTACCTGACAGAGCCACCGACGGCGCACCGTCAGCTATCAATAAATTGTTGTCTTTTTACCGGTATTAATTTTTCTGATTTTATACTTGCGGCTTCATTAATATACAGAATGGGTGATTACTAATTTCTGAGGAATTAGAGAAATACAAGGTCTGTCCCGAAAATTCTCGGAATTTTTTTTATAAATCATTTATTCAATACTAGTTTACAATATTTTCAAAACTTTTCAAAGTATTCTTCTCCTGCTTCGATGCACCGTTTCAAACGCTTCAACCAATCATTGAAGGCGCCCTGGAAGACGTCAACGGGAACCTTCTTCAGTGAGGTCGTCGCAGCTGCTTTTACCGTCTCCAGCGTTCCATGCTGAGTTCCTTTCAGGGTTCTTTTGACTCTTGGGAACAAAAAGAGGTCCGGCGGTGCCAGATCGGGGCTGTAAGGCGGCTGAAGCAGCGTTTCCTCACCTATTTTGGCCAGCAACTTGGAGACAATGAGCGCTGTGGGGGTTGAAGCGTTGTCATGGTGCAAGATCCAATTGTCGCGAATCTCTTTTCGGACGGGTCGAACAATGCTGCGCAACCGTTCGAGCTATTTGCAGTAAAACTCCTTGTTGACTGTTTGTCCCTGTGGCACGAATTCACTGTGAACCACACCGTTCCTGTCAAAAAACACAATGAGCATTGCCCTGATTCGCGATTTGCTCATCCTTGCTTTTTCGGGCGACGAGACTCCGTGGTTTCCCACTCGCTGCTCTGATGGTTTGATTCGGGATCGTACTCTAAAATCCACGTCTCGTTCCCTTTGATCTCTCTGTCCAAAGTTCTGGCTCTGTTTTGTAGCGTTCATGCAATTCCTGGCACTTCAACAGACCCTCTTCCTTCATCTCACTCGTCAGGATTTTGGCATCATTTTCGCGCAGACTTTGCTTGTTCGAAAATCCTCCCTTAAATGCGATGAACGATTGTCTTGGGTAGTCCGCACTCCTCTGTGATCTACAAAACACTTAATCGCCGATCCTCATCTAAAAATTGCTGCACTTTTTGCACCGAGTCCTCCGTTTGTGATGTCGACGGGCGTCCCGAGCGGTCGTCGTCGTTGACGGACTCCCGACCTTCCCGGAACCTCTTCTGCCACATGAAAGTTTGGCTTTGTTTCATTGCGTCGGCACTGTAGGCTTTCCGAAGCATTTTCAGCGTCTCCGCCCGTTTTGATCCCAGTTTCACGCACAAGCTTGAATGCTCCAAAAACTGGTTCATTTTTTTTCTCGGCCGAGGGTGCAGTAGTTATTTCTGCACGGAGCGTAACCTACACTAACAACTGCCCGCAGGCAACTGAGACCGGTCTCGTTTCGAAGCTTAGATCCCCACTAACTTCAGCCCGAAGCCCCGTCCCGCCAGGTGGCGTTGCCGACTACAAAAAGTCATTCCGGGAAGTTTTGGGAGAGACCCGATATATGCCCAATGAACTTCAAGAACATTACACAAAAGATGACATATTTTTAATGAAGTGACGAATGTGATTTGTGTGAAATTAGAACGTGTAACGCAAAATCCGCTAAGCAAATAAAAAATTTTTAAAATCGGTGAGCTTTTCGCCGCATCTGCCGGTTTTGCAGTGAGCTTTTCTCTGGTGAGCTTCTCTCCGGCGAGCTTTTCTCCGGTAAAATTTTCTCTACCACCCGAAAAGTTCCTGGCCCTGGGCTGTTGTCAGTATTTCAAAAACTATACAGTTGTCTGCATGAACTGTTTAACCCAAAGAAATGAAGAATCAAGATTAAAAAAAATAGAAAATCTCCTGGAGATGTGCAATTAAAGCTGGATACTGACTTGCAAAGCCCTGGTTCTCTCGACATAGCAGAGGGGATAACGATGAATACAAAAGTTACAAAAGGGAGAATCGGACACGGGGACGTTGGCATGCAGGAGGCAAGACGGGGATTTTGACGGCAGGGACTCTGGCACTACGAGGAAAGGGCACGTAACATTCGAGACAGGGGAATTGCCACCGGGGGAATCGTGCTACATCCATGCAGCCGCTAATTATCGAGTTTGCTGGCGCATTTATTTGTTTGCGGTGTGTGACGTCACTTTTTATAACGTGTTTGTGTGCACTGCTACCACGAATACGACATCCACGCGCTCAAGTTGTGGCCCCAGTGATGGCTTTCCACTACACCACAAGCTTGTGTGGTAGACAAAAATATTATAGCGAGGGCTATTCACAGTAGTGAGGTACAGCTTGCGTTGTTCCACCAGCGCTTCGAGAGCTCACAATTCGTAAACGCGAAAAATGTGGTTATGGTTGAATAGGGAAGTCACTTCCTAATGAACACACCTTCACCACTCGAAATAACATTCAATCGCGGCTCCTGCACCCAGCCGATGGTCAAGTGGTTGTGCATGCTTTAAAGTGTTCAAGTACAATAAAGCTTCGTTTTCTGACAAGGTAATGAATTACGTCAACATCTTCGACTCTGGGGATAAATGCGAACAACGGCCACGGTCTCGTCAGCTGCGAGAGGGGTCTTTGCCACCGCACATCAAACGAGTTTGCTCGTATCGCGAGCGCATCGAAGCCGGCAAATTCTGCGCCTGAGTCACTCGACATCACCATCGTGTATGCACCCTTGATGGTACAATTGACGGCGCGTATGCCCAAATATTTGGGTCACGCCCCCTTTTTGCCTGATTTTGACGTCAGACCACCCTTGGAGAGTGATAACGTAAGCAGCTACTGGGCCTCTTCAAAAGCACTCGGGCATATGCGTAGCAGAGCTACAGGATATTCATTACTATGAATTATAGACGGTGAGTGTCACCATTGATAGTACAATTGACGTATACCCATCTTTTTGGGACATGCCCCCTTTGGCTTGATTTTGACGTCTGAGGCGGCTGTGCGGATCTAGGAGAACTCGTCACAAGTCCGATCGTCACAGGTCAACTGGTCGTGGGTAAACTCGTCAAGGAGGCCAACTCGTCAAGGAGGCCAACTCGTCACAGGGCCTCTCGTACGAAAAATTTTCGTCATGGCGGAATAATCGTCACAAGGAACACTCAGTGTCACAGCGTGGAGTTTGACTGTAGAACTGCGAATTTACATCTTAGTGAACAGAACAGCGCACAAAAAATAAGGACAGAGAAAAGGAATATGCACAAACACAAGCGCACACGACAGCACTTGTGTTGTGTGCATGTTCCTTATTTCTGTCCTTGTGTTTTAATGCGAGAGCATTAACTGTCCCATGGAGTGAGCCGACGTCATCAGCCGCGCCAAACGGCAGATAAATTCGTGAAGCCGCGATTTGAGGCACCCCATGCTTTGAAGCCGCGCCAACAGCCAGTTACCCTTTTCTGAGTGGAACACTTTGCCCCACAATAGCGTGGAAATGACAGCTAGAACAAAATTCAGAACACTGTGAATTTTTACTTTACGGTACTTACGAATGAGGCATCTGTGGGTGTGAATATCGTTGTATTGTAGTATATCGATATTTCTATCGTTTCAAAAATTTTAGATTTATACGATTATTTCTGCGTGTGTTTGCGATAACTTATAAGTGCGTGATAGCATGTTCTATTTTGTATCCTCAAGTATTGTGTCCCCCATCTTATAATGCAGTAACCAGGCCACTTGAGGTATGTTAAATTAATAGATAAATAAATAAATAAAACATCTCAAAAAGCCACGTAAAAGTCGGCCGGTAAGCTGGCGGGGCATTTTGCAGACCCCATCTTCGTGACACGGAGGACATCAAAGAGTTCTTCACGGTATTTAAAACAGGCGTGAGAGGAGTGCAGGTCGCCGGGGCAGGCGGGTAGTTCCCAGGGTAACAGGCAAACTAACTCATCGAAATTCACAGTGTTAACGGAGTGGTCCGAGGAAAAAAAACTGAAATGAAATTTGGGAACCCCACGCCGATCTGACCAGAGTCGTCTGAAAGGCTGCCGTCTACGAGTTGTGGGACGCACGAAAGCCAGTCCTCACTCAGAACGCGCGTTACGGGTTTTAGTCGAGGTAATAAGCATACTGTTGGCAAAGTAAAAAAGATCGCAGGCAGGCAAGACATTCAGGATGTTTGTTCGGCACCGAACAAAGCATACGCCATATGCCGCAGGGTGAACAAAGGACGTGATAAACAGCCGATTTGTGACACAGCCCATAGAACACGGTATGCCCAATTCAACACCGGGGTCGTCTATCATATTCCTCTATCTTGCGGAAAGAGCTACATCGGCCAAACTGGCCGATGTATAAACGATAGAGCAAGGAGCATGCAGCGCCGGAGAAAACTACATCAGCGGGACATTTGTCAGCGCATCGCCGGACCTGTGGATGTGACGCAGAGCTCACCAGCATAACCGTCCTTCATAGAAACAATAAATCGTTCGCGCGTGAAGTGCTGGAGGCCTTGGCCATTGAAGAAAAAGGAGAAGATTGCGTTAGCACCTCGTCGATTGCAGTTCACGAAAGTTCACAGGGTCTGACTGTGTATCAAACTACGACCTCTGGTGCGACCTTGTCGCCGCTATTCAGCAAGAGTGCGTTCCAAGCGACCTCAAGTTCAGCGCACGAAAGCGGTCCTCCATGGACGACCACTGATTTACTGAAGATGGCCCGTATGGAAGCGGACTCTGTTTAAAAAGATGGCCGCATGCACTGTCCCGTCTTATTCAAGAAGCTAAGCAGATCCGAAGCGCATCTGAAAACCGCAATTTACGTTGCATTTAACAACTATCACGCGTCATCGCCGGAAAGATCAAGGACGATCCTCAGCTGTTTTGGGCATTCATTAGTCGACAGCGGTCCACCCCTCACAAACCGTGCCTCCTATCCGGTGATCGCCGCGTAACGGCTCCCCGAGATATTGCCCAACTCTTCGCCACACAGTTCTCGTTAGTCTACCGTAGTCACTCAGGTGACCTCGATGTAGACACGCTTGTTGATGAAGTGGAAGCAAGCACCATCTGCCCCACCACTGTACTTCTCCACCATTCAATTTTCTCCGGACGATCTACAAAGTGCCATCGGACGCCACAAGTCATCACGGTCCGTTGGCCCTGACCACTTTGCTCCCACTTTCCTCAAGCTGCTTTACCCTCTCATCTCGCATCCCCTGCTGAACATGCTGCAATCATTTGCAGACAATGCTTTTGTTCCGGACACATGGAAGCGGGCTTTCATCTCCCCCATTCACAAGGGCAGAGGAAAATCAGCATACTCTGCATGCAACTATCGCCCAGTGTCTATCACGTCTATATTGTGTCGGACGTTTGAGCGCATGATCAACAGTAAGCTGATTGAATTCTACGAGGAAAACAACCTCCTTTCTCCCACACAGCACGGCTTCAGGAAGAACAGGAGCTGTGAAACAGCACTGTCTACGATCATGCACTACGTCAGTGACAACCTTGACCGTGGTATTTCGACCGACATGGTGCAACTAGATTTTAGCAATGCGTTTGACACGCTGGAACCATGCTATACTCCTTAGGAAACTAGGAAGGGCAGGTGTCCGCGGTCCTCTGCTTCGGTGGTTAGCTCGGTTTCTTACTGGCCGCACACACCAGGTCCTCTTCCAAGCGATCCCGTTCCGAGAGCTTCGCCGTCTCAGCAGGGGTACCTTCAGAGATTCGTCCTTGGCCCTACTTTGTTCTCCACGTACACCAACGATCTTTGCCAATCTATCGACACGCAGATATTCCAATATGTTGACGACATCACTCTGCTTGCACGAACTACACCTCACGCAAGCTGTCCCAACCGTTCAGCGGAACCCGTCTATAGTGCAGCAGTGGTCCGACTCAAACTGCCTTCTTCTTAACCCATCCAAGTGTGCAGTCATGCGGGTCAGCCGCAGCCGCAGCTCAGGGAGCCCCTTTGTACACCGTGTCTGCAATACCTCTTACATCGGTCACATCACTACCAATTCTGGGTGTGACGTTCACCCCTGACTTAACATTCTCTCTGCACGTTGCCAATGCTGTTGCCAAAGCCTCGACGTCTTTTGGGATTCTATGACACGGGTTTCCAAAGCGTGCGGTCCTACCACCTTCCGTGTTCTATACACCGCGCTCGTTCTTCCACATCTCGAGTACTGTAGTGCGGTGTGGTGCCCACATCAAACTCATTTGGTTGACAGCCTGGAAAGCGTGCACCGGCGTGCTACTCGGACATACTTTACTCGCCAACACTACCCTGCGTTGCCCTACGACAGTCGGCTTAAGATTCTCAAATGGCATTCCCTGGCTCATCTGGAGAAGAGTCGCCAGGGTGGGCCTTACCTGCCGACTCCTCGACGGCTCGCTCGAAGGGACGTACCTTCGCTACCATCCCAGGGATTAACAAGAGATCGGGGCAGCCTGAACTTATTCGAGCAGCGTACTAAACACCACAGTTCCTCGCCGATCTTAGCCAGCATCGAGGACTTCATCTCGGCCTCGCTCAGCATACGTTCTCTGCTTCTCCAGGACCGTACTGAATCTGTAGTCGATGTGTCGCTTGTTTTGAAAAGCACCTGCAACAGCAGGCATCATAATAGTGGTGTAGTGTAGTGCGTGTTTGTGTGTGTGTTCTTATAGGTATGCGTGGAGTCATCTTCACTCTACATTTCACCCTCATTTTTTTTACACATTTTGGGTTGTGGCCCTATGTACAAATCTGGTATACTGTGCGTGTGCGTGTTTTCTTTTTTTCTTTTTTCTTTCAAATCTTGGGTGGCGGCTCGGCAGGCGCACTCGCGTACGGGTTTTAACCTTCTGCACAGCCACGCCACCCAGATCTGATTTTTGTATGCAAACAAATATTATTATTATTAAGAACGCCAATATTTGGCGGTTTGCCACACCCCGTTGAGTTGTAGGCATAAAAGGTTGTATTTTAAACGTGTTTCATGAGCCGTACGACGAAGAAGAAAAGGCCAACACTGGGATGAGGAAAAGTAAAAGTCAGTTGTTAGTCAGCGGTGTGAATGTCCAGTCCTTTCCTTCAGTGTTCTGTTTTTTCCGTGTTCAGCTGACCTGATTGCCAACAGAACGCGCGGCACGGAGGCACCCTGGGTAGACATGACAAGTTACTCAAAGAAAGTAATTAAGTTAAGTTACTGAGTATTGACCTCAAAGTAATTTGAGAGTAGAAATTACTCAAATGGAAAGTAATTGAGAAAATGACTAATTACCGTAAAAAGTAACTAATTTTTGAAGTTACTTTGAAGTTACTTTTAAATGTTTTTGTTATGGTAAAAAGAAAGCACATCGGTTTCGATCCGTTAGCGGAATTGTGCAACCAAATATGAATCGTATTGTTTTTTCCTGTTTTTTTTTTCAAAAACAAATGTTTTAATACCTGGTTCTACTTCTGTGTGCCTAATTGTTTTCTTCTTTCTTGTTTGTTTGGTCAATGATGTATTATGAATGTGTCCTTTGACTTTGAGGTTTAGCACTGCTCTGAGCTTGATTTTTAGACAGTGCTTTCTTGTTTGCAGTGTAGCGTAAAGTACATCTGCAAAAAGTACTTGAAGTAAAGTACAAATTAAATTAAAGGTTATGTACTTCAAGTAAAGTAGTAAGTACAACAGGTGCAATGTACCTCAAGTAACGTATTATAAAATACAATATATTTCAAAATAAAGAACCGGTACCTTTAACAGAATCTTTCATGATGCCCTTTCATTCCTATGCAGTGTTTTTTAACTGGCACGCATTGCTCCAGAGGTAATCGGAGGTGCATCCGTTTTTTACGGAAATGGCAGCAACATTAGCATAAAAGTCAAGTCGCCACAGAGTAGTTGTTTTACCTCGCTGACGAGCTATTTAACAAAAGCAACTTATAAGCCACTTATTTGTGTCGGTCTTATAGCCGCCATTACTTCACTCAGAGAAATGATCCAGATGACGTCTCGAGCGCGTTTTCACACGGCGATGCGCCATTTTTTTGTTTTCAAATTAGGATCGTACATTAAGTCGGGAGTTTTACTTTCCTCGTAAACTACAAGTACATGCACAGAGAATGTACTTCAAGTAAAGTACAAGTTTTCAAGAGTAGTATTTAAAGTACGCTGTACTTAAAGTACTTCCCAACACTGATTGTTTATTATTTTTATAGTAAAAATATTGGGAGAATTACTAAGGTTTTCCGAACGATCTTCAAATCTTTGAAGATCCGCATATTCTATGTTTTGGAAGGAAAGGCAACGCAACGAAGCTTTCCTTTGCGTTGCCCTTTAGCACGCGATTCTTAGAATACAGCGCAAACTACCGGAGCACCAGATGAGCTTCGAGCAGTGCTGCATTTTGTTGCCGCCTTTGGAGTGAGGATGCAGTGTGTGCACCTCCCGAACCGGGGGCGAGAGCTTCTACGTTGGGGAGGTGGGGACATGCCCTTTCTTCGAATGGGTCAAGTCTCCTTGAGCTTCGTGACACAAAGAAACGCCAGTCTTCTGCGCGCTAATCCCACAGTTACCACCACTCTCTTCGTCGTGCCTGTTCGCCCTCACGCCTGCGCAGCAGTGTTGTGGCACTGGGGTTTCCGCAGTAAATTTTTGGGGGGTTTCGGACCCTCCAAACCTTATTTTCTCCCCCTCCTTTCAAACGCCACATGCCTCCCCTCTTTGCAAGCATCACCCAATCTTCCGACATCTCATCTTCTTTGAGCAGGAACAGTCTGTTGATAGGCGGAACAACCGCTAAGTACCCGAAAGTAATTTCCAGTAATTTGAGTAGAAGTTACTCGTGAAAAAGTAACCAAAGCAATACTACTACCCACTGGTAATAAAAATGTAATCGAAAGTTACTAAACTGGCTCAGAAAAAAGTAGTTAAACTACGGTGAACTTGAGTAGAGTAGTTGAACTGGGTGCCAACTCTTCGCTCTCTGGGTCGTCCAATGGCTGGTCACGCAGCCAAGGAGGGGCAAGAGAATGCCGGGACGCCCTCAACAGACGCCGGCGGCAATCAACCGCCAGGTACTTGGTCACGAAAGTGGGGAGTGTGCCCCACCACGCAGCCGGATGCGTTGCTGCGTGATCAACGTCGCTCAAGGCCTTTGTTTCCAGGCGCCGAAGCGACTTTCCGGCGGCCACCGGCGAAGAACCGGCTGTCGGACTGAATATCGTCCCATCGAATGGGGAGAAAAGAAGGGCCGTCAGCGACGCGCGAAGTGGTTGTCAGCGCGGGCGCCAGCAAACGGAAGGATCACCTTCGCAGCAGCGAGATTCTGGAACACCAGGTCTCGCCGGTGCGGTGCCAGAAGCTGAACACATCGAACACCGCGGACACTCGGGCGGTGATCCGAGACATAGCCAGCGACTCGAGGAAAGACAGGTTAACCGCGCTATCTCCGAGTCGCAAACGCCAGCGTGACGCGACTTCCCGCAAACCACGCGGCTGCGTAAGCGACGCCGCGCAAAGCAGACAACAAGCGTCGCGGCAAGGCTTGGAGTCCCGGCAATCCGGACCAGTCCGCGGTAGCTCCACGGCCATCTTTGCAGAGTTGGCATGATCCTCCAGCCATCGTAGCAGCTGTGCAGCTACCGTCATCCATTCATGGCGGACAGCGTTGTGGCAGGTGTAGCAGCAAGGAGGCGGCAATACCAGGAAGGGGCACGTTGCAACAGCTTCTAGGAAGCCTCAGCGTCGTAAAGCCGGAACGATTTCGCGGCCAACGCGACGGTCGAGATCCCTCTCGGCATTGGTGCGCGTGACATGTCACGCGGGAGATGGAGGGTTGATAGCAGAAGGATTCCTTGCGCGGCTTGCGCGCGTGCTCCGGTCTGGTAGGTTTCACCTGATCGAAAGCTAGACCGGAAGCCAAAGCAAGCAAGCGTTGTTGAGGTGATCGCTGCGCCGACGACCGACATCGCTGGTGGCGACCTGGGACTTGGGCACGGAACGATCAGGGCAATCGCCAGCAATCGCAACGGAGACAACGGAGAATGCCCGGCGCCTGCCAGGACGCTCATTTGCGCCGGATGCGGGCGACAGTGGCGCTTGCAGCGCGGGTTTCGGCTCGCCGCATTCGGACCTGGCTTTTCTTCATCGGGGGTTACTCTTCACCGGTAAGCCCTGATCGTATTGCGCACGCATAGTCTTACGACAATAGGAATCGACCAACAATTCTCTGCAAATTTTGACCGACGGTCGCCGAACCGCCCAAACAACGGATTTCGGCCGTTGGTCGCGGCGGTGGCTGGACCCCATCGATACGTGGAGTGTGGTGCCTGTTCACTTCCAGTAGCCAATGAAACATCTCCCAACCTCAAGTCAAGTTGAGCTGGTCTCAATTCGTCATGACCCGAATGAGACGTCCCAGTTGGCGACCTGAAGTCAGCGGCAGCAACGAAAAAGAAAAAGCCAAACGCATTTTGTAGAGATATAACATGATAGCGATGAGCGCAGCCATCATTTGCAAGCGCGAGCGGAAATCATCGCCGTAAAAATGCGTAAGTATTGGTCCAACCTGTCGGGTCGACATGGTTACGCAATCATGTGTGTATATAATTTATTTTTGCTTTGGCTGCTGTAGTAACTGGTGGCCAAGAGATAAAAAGAAAACTCCCCGCCGATGCAGGCAGATGGGCAGTATGTAGTACATTACCCAAAACACGCCAACAGGCAATCGTTACAGCGCTGACGTTCCACGTTGAATACTATCGTTTCAGGATGGTAACGGTCTGTAGAAAACAATGTAGTTTACTGTATAGTTAAGGCAGTGGTTGAGTGCACATAACGAAGCGCCGCAGGCGTTGAATTGGTCGGTCGGACGCGGGCCGCAGTTTCTAGCTGTGATGGAACCCACCAGCACCACGCTTCCTGCTTCCCGCAACCATAAACCACGTGACGGTCACGTGCTGTGGTCACGTTGGCCCGATAAGTGAGGAGGGTAAGGAGTAAAATGAGAAAGAGGCAGCACAAGGGGAGCATGGCTTGTAGAGGCTACACGGCTGACGTCATGCCCCTCCTACCCTTCTAATCTTCTTGGGTGGCAGGCTGCCATAGATACAGCCGGGTGATATTCCGCGCTTGATTGAAATTGTTCGACGGAACATATTGGTGAAACCTGGCATGAACGGTAGCCCGATATTTGAGGACCCGGTGAAAGTTTCACGAAATCGCAGCACCGGGGAAAAGCAGCAAAGCTCGCCTAAAAGTCGCATCGAAAGACACATCAAAAGCAGACGCCGGTACTGTTTTCGATGCGAGCTGCCCTGCATGCTTTCCCACGGTGCTGCGCTTTCGCAGAACATTCGCCGGGTCCTCAAATTTGAGCCTACCGTTCACGCCGGGTTTCAAGAATCTGCTTCGTCGAACAACTTCAATAAAGCACGAGTAATCACCACGGTACAGTGTACTAGACGTACAACTATTTTATGGCAGACTGCCGCAATAGCGTTGTCCGCCATATTACTATGATGGCTAGAGATAATGTAACTCTACCAAAAAGGGTGGGGGGGGGGGGGAGGTCAACCGTGGCCGCATTTGCGTCCATAGGCGGAGCTGGTCAAACGCGATGCAGCAAATAGATATAGAGATCAGTGGTTTACAGTGACTAGAAATAACTTGTGATGGCGAAACGGAGTGACATATGATCTCCGAAAGAGAAAATGACAACAACACTTCACTTCTCTTGAGCTAGCTTGCCTTCGTTATAGGGGTCTTTGGCGCACGACGTCGGCTCCAAGAAGACATATTCCTACAACCGACAAAGGCTGCTCTATCGTAGGGTATAGAAAGTCATGCTGTGACCTAGCTTAGCGTTTTCTCCTTAGCCAGTCTCTCAATATCGCGTAGATGCGCTTAACCTTGCGTACGGGCTGACGGATTGCCTGAGGGCCTCCTCCAAGACGCAAAGGCGGAATCTGCACACAGACAGGTGCCCGACTCTGGCGCCGACGGGTTCTAGCGGAATGTCCACATCACATTTTTTATGAGTCTTCTGTTGCTAGACGGTTGCCGACATCAGCCATGCTGTTGACAGAGGCCATGAAACTGAGGCCACCGTGGTGTGAAAGGTTTTTCAAAGCCGCCGGCGCCGGTGGCCACACTCTAAGAAAAAGTGAGCACCCTGCTAGTCATCATGCGTTTTGACGGATCTAACTACCCCACAGGCTTACTTAACTACCCACTGGGCTCGAGCCATTGAGCGTTACCACGCTGTTGGCAGGTGACAAGCATGGGGTAGACACGTTTTTTATAAACTCTTGAATTGAACATTCTAGTGCATACAGTCGTTCAATAGTAAAAGTCACTTCAAAATCTCAAAAAGTACTTGAAACTTGTTTTCTTTGTGCGTCGGTTACCATTTATTCAAATTTGAACCGGTCGAAACAGGCGTGTAGCTCAGTCCGCCTAAACTGGCAGAAAACAATCATCGCCAAAAAGTACAGGCAACCTAGGTAGGCACCTACTAAAACCCGAGGCAGATAAAAAGCATCGCGGTTGTCCTTTTTGGTTTCGTCGTCGGTTTTACCATGTACAGCAGTAAACAGCTGGCAGCTGGCGTCGTGCTCGAGAAATTTAACCGAATCTCTAGAAATGCACAGGAAGCTACGCACAGGCGTTAGTTGACTTTAATGTTCGTCGGACGAGATACTCTTGTCGTCTTTTATTGAGCGGTTCAGTAAAGAGCGTGCTCTCATAAAGGTGTGATCGGTCAGCTCTGCGTGCAGATCAGTTGCAAATGGCCTCCTCGGTTCCGCCGAACTTGCACGCCTGTCATACCCAATTGTTTTGCTTTCAAGTGCAGTGAAGTATGAAGTATTGAACACCACGACTGAGTCCGGACAGGACGAACGTACACAAATATCTGGGATCATTTCCGTGTATTTCAGTATTTCTCTGTCTCGGGATATATGACTCTGCCTTCTCTGGCTCACTTGGCACATTTCATCGACCATACTAGAAAAAAAAATCGCTTCAAACAAAAAGCGAGGGCGAAGGCTCTCATCGACCTGCATGCCAACGACGAGCACGCGCGGTAAGTGGACACAGCCGAATATCAACGGAACGCCTTCGCAGCGGTTGTCATAGAGGCGTCGACCGGCACCACGAGGACGGCAGCGTGCGTAGAAGCGCTGGAGCGGAACAAGCGGAGGAGGTGGCCATCGCCCTGGCCATCGCCGAAGCAGACTGCCACATGGTGTTGAGTGACTCGAAACAGGCGGTGCAAAACTTCACCAAAGGCCTAATCTGCCGCGGAGTCCGAGCGAGTATTGGCGACGTGAGCGATCAAAAGCGTCACTGTGGTCGGCCTGCCACGATTGGACGAATGCTGACAATGACGTCAGCAAAGGATTTCCTCATCGACGGAAATAAGAGGAATGTAAGAACTTCCATTTTGACGGTGTTGGCAGTGTTGCTTTGAGAGCGCTATGATTTCAGGCTTCCACGATGCCCATTACAAGCACCATCGAACCTGTTGTTCACAAGGTAATGACGTAACGAAAGGTAACCGAACAAGGGCGCCACCGAAACATCTCGCCGCTAATAGCGAGCGGTGAAACTGCAAGACAGAAAAGTGAGAATCAAGTGGTTCCCGGCGCACGCGGGCGACTCGTCGGAACGCAATGACAACCACAACGAGACGGCACACGCAGCGGCGCGAGCGCTAACCAACCGCGCTCCCGGCGACAGACCGTCCAACGTGGTTGGAACCTTGAGCAGGAACAATTGTAGCGAAAAGAAGAAAACTGAAACAACGCTTCGGGGAGGACTGGGCGGACTGCGAAGCTTCGCTAGAATCACGTGCGCGTGCTCAGTGTGCTCAACTTGTACTCAACCGCCGCTGAAGTCATTCGGATATATAAAAAGAGCAAAAGAAAATGCATCAGCATGTTTAGAAAGCTGCGAGTGCAGAAAATGGTTGCGATAATTAATACAATTAATTAAACAGGCTTCGTATACTTGAAGTGTAGGCTAAGCGAGAAAACGAAACTGATCAAAACGTGACGTGTAGCGACTATTCAAATTCATTTATAACCTGCAGTTCACTTTTGCAATGGATTACATTAGGAGATACGAGCGCTTTCCTGAGGGCAGTAGAGGAAAATATTATATACGGGTAAATCTTGCGCAATCTTTTCGCATTTATGCAAAATATGACAGTGGTCACCATCACAATCGGCCACAGAAAATACAGCAGTATATAAGCTGGTGGTCTCGACTAGCCGTGTGTATAGGAATGGAGAGTGGCAATATCTCGTGGTGCAGTTTGTGAACGCGTTCATGTATAAAATCCTATGGTGTCTGTATGTCACGTATGTGTGAAGTGGGGTGTGGAATATGTATATACGTGCATGTCTGGCGAGGCGCTCAAAATGTAACACTGTTGGTTTCTTTTTTTTTTAGGTTTGAGCGCTGTCCGTTAGGTGGCGCGTGTCGCCAACCAATTCAAGGGGTCGCGCGTTTATGTGTCTACTTATCTGAGTGAAAACCATGGAGGCGTTCCATGGCTCACGGCGCAGCCTACGGAGGGTTCGGTATTCGGCCTCTCGTCCCAGTGGGATCAATCCCCCTAGCCAGTTGAATGGGTGTTCTGTGCGGTGAATAGCGCCAAGTGCGTGCCCATACGCGGTGAGGAATACCAGGGACTTGAAAATGGATAACGAATGCTAACAGGTGGGCGGGAGCGTTGAACGTTCGGAACCGACGCCGCTTGAATCGGTGATGCTTCGCCTCGCCGCTGTCAACCGAAAGCGCCGGATCACTTGCGGAAAGCACAGCAAGCAGATGCTCTGTTCAATAAAAACATCATTCCATTTGTCGCTATATGATTCCTTTGTTTGAATGTTTTCTGACGGCGAAGTAAATGCAGCCGGCCGCGCGAAAGCAGTCGCGGACAAACCCCTAGAATGCCCCCACCTCACATCGTCGCCAATACCCGTAATAGGTGCGGTGCCGGTGCTTCGAGACGCGTTTTGGAGTGCTTTAGTGCGCACGGAAGGCAGCGAACGAGCGTACGCACTTAAGAATCGTATTTTAGCAAAAAGCAGTCCTGCACGCTAGGTCTTACTCCGTATTGCTCCACTGTCGCTTGCCAGCCGCCATGTTGCTTTTGAGGGTGGTCACTGTGACTACCTGTTGATTGAGTGCCGTGTGACTACCCATGGGGTCGATTAGTATAACCAATGGGGGGCGGGGGGGTGTTGCAATATCTGTGACGGCTTGTGACTACCCCAAATGTAGCACCCTACGACTACCCTTTTGTTGAGACTGCACTTGTAAAGTAATCATTATAACGTTTATCGCCATATTCGACGGCACATTAAAAACAAAGTCGTGTTTGCCGCATACAATGTGCGAAGAAACTAAATCGATGGCTGTAGCAAGGTCGCGCAATGCGGGTGCCGTCACCTACCTGAAGATGGAAGAGCGACTTGATTAATTCTCATAGCAGTCTTCGTTGACGTCGTGGATGCCACTGACGACCCCCACCAGAGCACGTGTGCGGTGATCCGTGAAGTGGGAAATATTACGCGTAGCAACTGGATACTGCTAAGTTGGAATTTCGCATAACGCGAGTAATGTTTGAAAACAAGTATTTGAAGCAACCGACACGGAAGACTCCTTTCGACGCGTCGTTACTGGCTGGATGCCCGGACACCCCTCCCTTCTTTCTGTGCGCTGCGCGGCTGACGGAAAAACCCGACTTCCTGGCCTCGCGCCAGGAGCGGAGATAAGGATTTTTCCGTAGGGGCGGTGACACTCACGAGGTCGAATTCTCTGCAAGGTGTCGCCCGCAAGGTCATCGCCTTAGAAAATAACAGCAGTGGGCCTTAAGGCTCGTTCACACACTTGTGACCGAGTACGACCGAGAGAGACCAAACCGGTTTTAAGCCTCTTGCGATGTCTTAGAATGAGCTCCGCTGCAGCGCACCCGGTCCTAAGACGTCGCAAAAGGCTTAAAACACGGTCTGTTCTCTCTCGGTCTTACTCAATCACATATGTGTGAAAGGCGCTCTAAGTGCCGTTCACACATATGCGACCGAGTAAGACCGAGAGAGAGCAGACCGTGTTTTAAGCCTTTTGCGACGTCTTAGGACCGGGTGCGCTGCAGCGGAGCTCATCCCAAGACGTCGCAAGAGCCTTAAAAACCGGTCTTGACTCTCTCCGTCCTACTCGGTTGCAAGAGTGTGCACCGCGCATTAGACTGCGCCGACGACGTTCGCCATGATGCTGAGTTCGAGAAGCCCTGTACCGTGAAAAAGGGGGATAACAGGCAGTAGCGTAGCTATACTCGGTGACAGGTCAAGAACGGTGGAGAGGAGGTCGCCTCCCCTCCAGCGTTCGTTCTACTAAAGTGGAAAGAGGTGGGAGGAGCTTCCACTTCGTTCTTGACCTGTCACCGACTATAGGTCATCCGTCGCTTGGCGCCCAGTAGAGATCAGGTTGTTGTGGGCGGGGACCTCGATGGGCGCCTTGGAGGGTGTCTACCGTTGGGGACCGGTGGTAATCGTGGAAGATGGGGTTCGGATGCTAGCTGGAGTTGAAGAATTCTTATTGTTCTAACCGACGGCGGAGAGTTAATGGACTTGGAGGCGAAGTTGTAATAAATACAACAAACAAAAGAAACTACTACTGCTGCGTAAAACAATTACACGAGGACAGTACAAATATTAAAAACTGTAACTGCCGCCGACGGTTTACGTAGTTAAGCAGTTACGAGAACGGGCACCTCAGCATCAAGTGTCCTCCCGCGCTAGGTGAGGTGGGTGGCTAAGCCACAGAGCAGGGACTGTCGCAAAGGGCAGTAATAATGCGGCGGACCGTGGCAACGTACTACTGCGTCACTCGTGCCCGCTCGAACTCGACGGTTTCCCATCCGGTGGGGGTTATGACCGTGCGCCGAAATCTGTCCCATCCACTCAGGATTTAATTAGAATCCCATTGGGTACAGGCCCCGACACACTCGAAACCAATCGGACGGGGAAACCCACTCGGAAGGAAAAAGTTCAGCTCCCAAGGACAGGTTCCATGGCTAGAGCCCAATCATTGAGACACGAGCCTTGGTTGGTTTATGGTCGGAGAAAATAAACTGAGTCCGATGATTCCAGCGAGAAATGCCAGGACGTACCCTCACGAAAAGAACCGTCCCTAGGTGTGGGAGTGTCAGGTACTTTAAAACCAATCGATAAACGGACAACTTACCGGATACAACACACATGGGACTCGCGAACACAAGCGTAGCGAAAGATTACACCGGATACCAAGAAATAGGGCGACCACCCCGAGGGTTCACCTGATGCTGCGTCTACGTCTCCGCGTAAACCTCTGTCGCGCTCGGGACCCCCGCAGTCAGCCACATGTACAACCATTCGAACATGATCTGAGGTCTCCGCCGTTGTGACCTGCGCCCGAGATGCGCGTCCACGGCGCATCGACTAGTTTACGAATGGTCCTGCCCGTTGAGAAGTGCATTTACGGGTTATGCTGGCTGTGTAGGTTTGCGTGTCTGGATGCTTATGCTGGATGACTTGAGGCTATGACCCACCTTGAAAAAGGCACAACCTCGCCCACGGTGCAAAAACCATAGGTTCAGCACGTACCGGGAAGTATAAACAAAACGCCGTCTCGACAGCGTGCAAAAATGCGACCACCTCCACAGGCCCTTAGATGTTTTTTTTTTGCCCCCCCCCTTTTTTGCATTCTCATTTCTTAGAAACCAACCAGTCAAGCAGGGTGGTTTGGGGGCAGGAGGAGGGGGTAGCCTGCTGGATGCTCCCAAAGGTGGCAGCCTTAGGAATTTTAGGTTGCATGATTTTCTTTTGCACGTGTTGAAGAAACTTTATTTCCTCTAATACATGAATCAATCAAATTATAAGCTACTCTTCAGTCAAGATTGCATAGAAACCTTGTCGAGACAGCCTACACCCGTTTCTCCGAAGCTTCCAGCCGACTTTTTCCCCAGTCGGCTTCGTGCACATGGTGCCGCTGTGAACATCGCGAGCAAACACAAGCCCTGTGCTTTTGTGTTAGCATTGCGTGTTCCACACTTCATGCACGGAGCCCTGATTGCGTCTTGGATTGGCTCTTGGCGACGACTGGCATGCACAGCGTGGAGCACGCAATGTTAACGCAATGGCACAGCGCTTGCAATTGCTCCCATACGAAAAATTAAAACTATATTGCATGTGGTTGGCTCCACACGAAATCATTAAAACGTCTAGGCCACAACGCAACCACATTATTTTTATGACGTTAAGAATAAGGGTTGTTGAACCCAAATTCTTACTTCCTACTCGCCCCTCATAAATGGCTTTTTTCTTTTGTTTTAAAAACTGCCAAGTTGCGACCAGGTCTGATAAAGGAGGCGGCAAGCTGATGTTAAATGGACCGGACACTCAACTTCGTTGCACCTAACGATGCACCACAGAGGAAGCTACGAGTCATCTGAGCCTATCCAATGCCCTCTGAGTGTCACGTGACGTTTGGAAAAGGGGCAGGAATGGGAGGGGGAGCGTTTCCGTGATGCCTTCACAGCTTTGGATTGGCTGGAATGGCTGGTAGCGTCTACCGCGACTAAATGAGCTACGCTTAGTGTCGGCACTCTGTTGCCCGATATTGTTGTGGGCGCCGCCATCTTGGTGCTTGCGCAGAGTAGACGCAAATTCCGATCGTCAAAATTTAAAAGTGCGACTTCCTCAGCATTAGATTCAGTGTTAAGGAGCTTATGTAATATTGCTTCGCTCTGTCGCGAACTGTTTAAACATTTATGAAGACGGAAAAGGGTTTCCTGTGATTTCAGATAAAGCTTCAGACAACTGGCAACCATGATTTCAAGCTCCGAGATGGGTAAGTGTCGTTACTCCGAAACGTACCTTATTTAGTGCACTAGTAGCGTTTCTTTGCGGTTCGGCGCTCCTTGACAGTAGTACGCCATCCGTCTCTTAGAGTGAAGCTGTTATGTGCTAGGAACTGAAAAAAATGCTACGGTTAAAGCTAACAAAACAAAACAAAAAAAAACTTCCGTTTAAACGGCGCTCCTTTGTTTCGATTGGTCGGGGCAAGTATAAATAAAAAGAGGAGGCAACCCGCTTAAGTCAGCCTTCCTTTGCATTATTAGGTAGTGAGGTCCTGATCCTTTAAGCGCCGTTCACACATATGCAACCGAGTAAGACGTCGTAAGAGGCTTAAAAATCAGTCTGGACTCTCTTGGTCTTACTCGGTTGCGTATGTGTGAACGGCGCTTTATCATCATCTTCGGTCACCGACTTATCTCAGCTAAGAGTGCGCAGTGACGAGGCTGAGGCAGAACGCGCCGATCTAACTGTTTCTTACGCTTCCGCGATGATGATAAAAGGACTTGGGCTTAATCGAAAAAAAAACTGTCCTCGAGGTGTGCCTTGAAAAATTGGGTTTAGAACTTACAACGTCGTGTATTGAAAGAGCTAATCGCCTTTGTGTATGCATGTATCTTTATTCAATCATTATAGCAATTCGCTCGTAACGTCGCTGTAAAACTTCAAATAGCTACCGACAATGGCTGTGTTCCTTTCTCTCTTGACGTAGCCATTTCCTAGTGACGTTATCAGTCGCCCTTTGGACACGCCATGGGTAGGCCGCGAGGTGTTCGCTCTGAAGAGGAAGAGCGCCCCTTCAAGGATCGTCGGCTCGCTCAACAGCGCCAATGTGTGCGAAAGAGTCGAGAAGCCGAAAGCGCAGCGGCCCACCGTGGTGCGGCCGATGGTGTGGGTCCATCGGCTTCGGTTGATCCTCCACTCACCGTCGAAGAACGTTCCCGTCTAGAGCGTCAGCGGAAACAGAAGCGGGAATGTGAACGTCGTCGCCGGGCGAAAATGACCGACGAAGATCGGCCCGCCCGATGCCACAAGCGGAAACTAGTAGCTTTTGTCGTAAAGATAACAGCTTTGCTGGTCCTCCATCTTCACGTGAAGTGGATGGGATATACAATTTTTTCCTTCTTTCTGTCTTCCACCTACCCGCCTGTACATCTGTGTGCGTATGCGCTAACGCGCAGTTTTTATCTTTCCTTTTCTCCTTCACACTCTTTCTTGCAATATGACACAGCATGCCCAAAGAACTAAGTGCAATATAGGGATAAAGCTTAACACTCCAATTTGATTTAGCCCCAGGGGAGCGCCGCTTTTATCTCAGAAAAGCAAATACAGCATCACACAATCTAAAAATGTTTATTTCATCACGGTGTAATTGAACAAATATAAAGGATAAAATTTTCGAAATCATTATGTCGATCAATCGTTTTTTTATCAAGTTCTATTTTATTTTTACATGAAATGTCAGATTTAAATCAGCAGCACAACCTTAACGATTTAGTAAACAGCTTTTACTTATACATCACTATCTAAGTTTGCATTTTTTCCATTATGCTTGAAAAACGATTCAGCTTTAGCAAAAAATAAAACGAGGCAGCCGTTGAACTGTACCTTGAATGAAACCGCGATATTGAAGGTGAAGTGCAGAAACTAATTTTCATTTTAGTAGCTACTTTTTTATTTTAAATTTATCGTTCGCAAGAGAAGCATGCTTTCAATTACACAAACTCAAAGGAGAAGTGCAGCGTGTCACTTTCAACAAACCCAGACGTTTCTAGATCCGCCAGGTTCCACGGTAAACTGAATCTGCCACTTCTCCAGGGCGCTCCCTCTGCCTTCTTCAAATCGTCATCTTCACACAAATCTTCTAACCAAAATCGACTCAAATTTCCGTTCGCGCTGTGAATGACTCCGAACGTGACATTTTTGCGGAGCAGCCGTTCAAGGCTTGAATCGGAGGATTCAGGATAGAATTTAAAATGAAAATAAACGTCCTTAAACGCTTCATGTCTAAAAGTGCATCCAACGGACACGTAGTATCCACTCAAATAGTGACAGGGGCTCTCAGTTTGCACCGACTCATTCTTTCTTGCTACTTCAATCAGAGCTGCGAATCCCTTTAAGTACAAGTGGAATTTACTTCCTTGGCGATCTAGAGGCAGTCCTTGGCACGCGCACTTTGTGGTGTGCAGCGGGCGTTCGGCGTGTGCGCTCAAGTTTCCGGCCTGACACCCCTTTTCCACTTCACCACCGACGTCACTCAATCCTCCTCTGCAAGAGAAGGCCCTTCGATGTGTAATCTGGACAAGTGTTCAATAAGTGTCGCAGACTGAGATTCCAGCTGTTCTGTCGAACTCCTCTCTGCTTTCCTGACTTCCTCCCGGCACAGGTTCAGGCTAGTGTGCAGACCGGACAGGTCTTCAGAGAGCTTGCGCAATGCTTCTTTGATTTCATTACTTGCCTGCTCGATGCTTTCGTATCCCGTGTGGCACGGTCTCTGTCCACTACGGGCCCGACGGCGGGTACGTGGCAGCCATGTTTGCAGTGTCCCACAATATCGCTCCTCAGCACGGACACTTGACACTGAGGACAGGACACGACGTGGAAATCACACTCGACATAGTGCTTCAAGAGACCGCAAATGGGACCCTCAAAGTTGCAGCCATTCGACTCGTTCCAGCAGGCCACCTTGTTGAGACCAAAAAACATCGAAAACTCGAGTTACATAAGGTCGTGCCAAGAAAATACAAACAAGGGCGTATCACCATTTAAGTAAAAAAAAACGCTGACGGAACTTAATGAAACCAAGACAGCTGGTAAACCTTTGTACTTTCAGATCTCGGTAATATTACTCACAATGTCATGTGACATTACCTCGCGAGGTTTGCAGGACGGTCCTACTGCTAAGCACCGCTGCTTATCTTGAATCTCAAATCTATGGAAATGCATGCTGAACGGTAAGACATAAGACAAAGCTGTCAAAGTGTACCTTGCCGGTCATGCTGTCTTGTCTTTATTTTTTTAAACTAGTATATTGAACTTATTTAAATATTGTCTATTACCGTTGTTTTATTTTTAGCTCATTATGAGCATCGCTTATAATTGGTAGAGCATAGGGTTATCGAGATGGGCAATGTTTGGACTTTTGGTGTGCTTTGTTCCGTAGCTAAAAGCAGCATACTCTACTGCCAACAAAATATCCCCCTAACTACATTGTAATAATGCTGCGTGTAATTAAGCGATCTCGGGTATCCTCGACTGCAGTAAAGCCACTATTTAACAACGCTTACCGCGATATTTCGGCGTAGTTACGCCAGATCGAGATATGCATTTATGTCATGTGATTTGGCTTTGCTACCGCCATAATTCCAGTGATATAGAAATAAGTGCTTCGGACATACCGAATGCGCGTTTTGAAGCATGCGTAATTTTACAATATCCGCAAATGAAAATGTGAAGGGAAAGAAATCCTATCATGGAAAATGTAACGTTCCTATAAAAAATGCGGTTTGCCAAATAAAAATATTAGAATTTATATAACTCCTACTAGGCACACATAACTATATATATAATATATATATATATTTCATATATATATATATATATATAATAATATATATATATATATATGTTTTTTTACTGGGGGAAGAACTTCTGAGAAGCAAATTGCTGGCTGCACATAGACCAATACTCACTTGATTACTGGTAATCAAGAAAAGTTTATGTTTCTGATGGCAGTTTGTTTTTATAGAGTTTCTCCTTTTAATGTTTTCTTAATTATAATTTCGTTGCGTGCGACGCCAAATTCCACACATATCGGTTACATGCAGCATAGCACATAGAGGTAAGTGCGCAAGCCGACGTGTTTCAATAAATAAATATTTTGAGGAGGAAAACTTGAGCCCATACCTTAGTGTAATGTCAACAACAAAATATACATTACAATTCTACCTTCTATAATCAGGAATCAGGCACAGCCGAAGCTAAAAGTGCGAGGATGCTGAATTGAACGGAGCTTTCACTGCTACGATATGCGTGGGCAGCATGAGAGCTCGGAATGGCTTAACACACGCTGCTGTATTTTTTGCTTTGCTCGCACGTTCAGTGAAACCAAGATACTCCAATGTAGTTACCACTGGGATATAAATGCCAAAAACCCTAGCTCAGCACTTTCGCAGCACAGGTCAAATAATGTCCCAATGCAATGATGTCAGTGAAGAGATAGTGACATCCTGTTGCTTATAATTCACACAATGAACATGACATTAGTGCTCACCCGGCGTTTTGCGATGAAGCCCACTGAAATGTCGAGTCGGACGCAGTCATCGTCGCCGAAGGATTCCTCATCGATAGGACAGGTGCTCCCTTGCCGAGAGCACTCCTCGTGGCACTCGGAGCAGAGCATGTGGCCACAGGCCAGCCTGATGGCTTTGAGGGACACCAGTCCACACACTGCGCATGCGCTGTGAGTGATGGCGGGATCCTGGAAGAGGATGGGCCTCCAGTCCAGGGCGTCGGAGAATCCGGAAACGCAGAAGGACCTCATTTTGGATGTGCCACCGTCGAGTCCGGCCTCGGGCTCTCTTCGATGAGGTGGCTCGAACCTACGGAAAAGAAGGTTCTCGGTATGTCGACATAACAAATGGCTTAATTATAACGACTCGGTAAAAACACACATGTATATTGCCGGATTTATGTTGAGTAATTAAATAACGTTTCACCCTGACGTCTTTAAGGTCTGATAACATCAATTAAATTTTATGGCACAAATATATCTTAATTCTACAAATAAAATCTAGAAGCACGCACAAATTATGCAGCATATTTTCTACTCCTCGCACTATTTGAATTGAAATAAATTTGGGCTTTTATGGCGCGGCAGCAACATATGTCATAGTGCGCCAACCACCATTTGGGTGACTGAGGTTCTTCGGTAACGCGAATACACACAAAAAGAAAAAAACTTCAAGCCTGCTAACAAAAGCGGCGAAAATATGTTGTCATTAGTGAGTGAGAAATCAGTGGTACGATTATTTTTAAGGAACGTAGTCCTTAGCATAAAATCTGGCCATGTTATCATATTTTTGTTGCATTTCAGGATGCTCTACGCTTGGAAAACAACTTTAAGGAAAATTCTGTGTTAATACGGTTCATGGGCATTTAACCCAATAGATTAAAATTATTTTGAACAAGTAGTGACAACTGCAACCGACAAAACTAAAATGTCACTTTCTCAGTCAGAACAACTCTTTCTAACTCAAAGTTTTAATGTAAGGGCTGCAAGTCCCTGGGTATCTCCTAGACCTGATGATCAACTTCAATATAGATGTTTCCTGATCGTTAACACCGCAAAAAAGACTGTTTAAGACGGAACTCCAAAGTAGCACTGTAATGGAAGTTACGTTCTCGCAGAGAAAATTACGTTACCCCAGTACTTGGCACACTCAAAGCACACCACAGACTCCACATCCTCCGAAGCTTTCGCTATTAGCCGTTAAATCAACACCGGCTAGATAACAAGGCCGAAGTGCTGGAGTTTCTAGGTCACAAACCCGAGGCCAGTTCGGGACACGGAGTGCACACGAGTACCCTGTCGGCCTTCGGTTGGCAATCGTCCTGCCACCGACTGAACACGAGTCCCTGACGATCGCTGACGCGGCACTCGTGTAAAAATGCGCCCCACTCCGACCTCCAACAGGTCACGTCAGAAACCCAGCACCACGGCCTTGTTATAGAGGGGTTCGCTGCTGGTTGAGTGGCATGATTGGGAGAGGTGCCACTCCGACATTCACGCTTCTCACGTACGGGACTGTATATGCATGACGCTATACAATTTGTTGAAACTAATATCAAATATAGTTAGCCCGAAAGACAAGTAGAAGACAGGACACGCGTTTCTACTTGTCCTTTTCTTTTGTGGAAAGTGTTTTTGAGATGCTTAATTAACTAGGCCATCGACTGATATTGTTACAGCTAACTTGTGCCAAGACTGATAAATTCTGGTTCACGCTTCGCGTGTCAGACCAACTCGGTATTGTTCAGAGTCCTATGGAGCGAGTTAAAATGTTTTGTGATGTGCCAATCAGGACAATTTGAGGATTGATTAGGTCACTTTTTTGATATTAATTTGTTCGCTATTTTTTCAAGGCAAAAATTGTAGTGCGTGTTGAGAAACATCCCATATTGTGCCGTTTCCTTCAAGTTAGCCTTTGTATTTACTTTTTGTCACCCTTAAAAAGCACTCCCCCACCCAACCTTTTTTTTAAATTATTTGCTGAGATTATTTAATATTTTGCTAAAGAGTCACATATTTATAATAGAGTATAAAGCTCAACTGCTCGAAACCGACACCGAAACACAAGCACGGAAGATCGTGGCTAGTATATTACGTTTGATGGCTCGCAGGGTGATGGTAGAGCTTGGGAAGCACTGTTCTACGTCTTTATTCTTCTGAATGCACACAGAAGCAAGACAGGCTAGCACGAATAGAAAGACTGTTTACACGTGAATGTGGTGGTTTTACGTCCCAAACCAACAAAGAATATCTGGCCCGCGCAAGCAGAGATTCGGAAATTAATTTCAACCATCTCGAAATGTTTTTTTTTTTTTTTTACGTGGAACTGAAATCTTGGTTACTTGACTTCTCCGCAATAAACTACCCTCACATTCCGGGCACTTCGGCCGGGAAAAAAAAACAGTATTCATAACCACACTTAAACAACAAGCACGTGACACAGCTGACGGATGTGTCCAACAATCCACGTGTCTATACGCAGCACGCTGAAGGACTGCACAATTATGGCCGAACCGCCTGAATTGGGTGATGACTAGCATTACCTAGCCCTGGCACATCTCTCGACGCAGCGGGGAGCAACGGCTTTGGAAAAGATATCGGTTCTGTTATCACTGAATAGGCTTATATTGTACGAAACTGACTCCACAACGTTCGATACTTAAGTTTGAAAAGGCGACGTGCTGGGTAAAAGGCAAAAAGTTCGACTGAACGGGAATGTCTCTCTCATCCCGGAGTCGCAACTCCTGGCTGCTGAAGCTTCTGGGGGCTGTCAAGACGAGGGCGACCTGCAGCAGAACTGGCCACGTCCACCACCGCTGATGCGACACCTCCAGGATCACGGAGGGCGACATCGTGACACTTTTATGACATCATCAGACGAAGATTGAAGGACAAGGTTTCTAGACGCGGTAAACACAACGGTCGGAAATGTGGTCGAGGCACCGTTCTATCGATTCCTAAAGCAGCATAAACACCCCTTTGTTAACCGATGGTTAAAGCACTAAGATCGATGAACAAACATGCCCTGACCTCCATCTTCTCGCTTTCTCATGCCAGCGGCAGTAGTTTTAGACTCCCGAGTACAATTTTTCAAGGATAGACCAGAAACAGGACCATGCGTAGAAACGGCGTCGTGGAAACTGTTCTGTATAAAACGACCACTGGACGAAACGACTGCCATTCGCTGAAACGTAGTTCAGTGTAGCGGAATTCTCTAAGTTAATACTAAATCACCTGTCACGTGTAAACATCAATATCGCAGCGAGCTTACCCAAAATGTGTAATCGGAGGTCGAAATAAAGTAGAAGTCAGTTGAGACCGAGTTTGAAGTTCCGTCGAACCCGAAACTTTGCAGCCTGGCGTGACACGTTCACGCGAGGACGTTGAAGCTTACCCCCAAGCGTCCGTATAACGAGCCATAAGCGAAGCGATAGTGAAATATCTGCTCTGCACTACTTCTACATTTTCTGCTCCCTCTTATCAAGGAGGCCTGATTAGGTGCGGCCGGCCGATGTCTGAACGAACGCGATATTAGATATGGCTGTACAAGGGAGTGCCGTAGATAGGGCCGCTACCGGAAAGCCCAGTTCTGCAGACGTTCCCAATGACAGCGTGTGCATGACGATTGGGAACACGTCTGCCTGAACTTTTAAGAGGAATTCCAGATATATGTATTATGCTCCATTTCAGATTAAAGGGATTGCCCGGTCGAATTTTGTGTGCGAGAAAACAATTGAATATTATTGTTATCGCCTCTAAACGCATCGTCCGTGCAATATCTGAATTTTATGTGCCCCTCGTCATGAGAAATTGAATTTCAAGCTGCTCAATCGCATCCTAGCGTAAACGGTGCTTTCATTAACAACATTGAAACTTTGACGTCACATAACGCAAAGCGAGCATTTTCTTCCGGTTTGCCTGAGAGTGAATGCCGCAGCGCAGTGGCGTCACTAGAGACAGGAGGAGGGGGGGGACACCGCTGACCCTATAGTGACGCCACTGCCGCAGCGCGATTCATTTTTGTTGTTATGCTCGACTTGTTTCGTGGATGGGTGAGATTCGTGTTGCGCGGTTGAGTGCCACAACGACCGAACAGCACCTGTGATCCGCGAGACGTGCAGCGACTAGCAAAATGGATCGTCGCTGTGCGTAGGTAGCACTGGGTTCCCGTCAAGATCGAATCCCGCTTATGCAGCAATCATTTCACAGAAGCAGCTACGAGCTGAGCTCTCAGCGGATAGAGGACTCGTAAGCTGAGGTGTGATGCTGTGCCAACGATATTCGAGAACGTCCGCTCATTCCTCGCCCAAATCGGACCAATCGATTTGATTATGCAGCGAAAACGAAACGAAGAGGTAGGTCGTCTGGAAACGATGCAAAAAAGTTATATTTACCACGCGTGCAGCCCGATGCTGTTTGACCCGTGTGTGAAAATGGAGCGTGGCTACTATTCACCAAGCTCGTCCGAGTCAAGTGACGATCCAGAACTTAAATGCATTTTGAACGACTGCCGTTTGCCTTCGACCCGCGGGCATCGTCTCCGAGGGAACGACCCGCAGCCGCATCACCGGTCCAGTAGATCCGTCGATATGTGGACCCAGATGCCGCTTCAGAGGCAAAATCTGCTTCCTCTTTGCAAAAAAGCGCTCTTTGTCCGATCGGTGGCCGTCGCAGGTGTGTATGCGCGAAACTTTCTTGCGCTTGCTCGAAGATAACGGCGGTTTTCGAAAAACATCCTGCTAAAAGTCGCGAATTTTTTTTTTTTAACACGCTTGGGAATTGCATTACGGGAAACGCAATTTAGTTGCGTGGCGAAATTCGAGGTGCAGCTTCGTACACACGCTCGTAACAGGTTTAATTAATATTTGTACATCATATCAAAATAAAAATGACGTTGTCTAGTGTATGAAGGCTCTCTCGACGTAACGAGGCGATCGACTTCCGGTTTCGACCGGACAATCCCTTTAAGTTTGACCGAAGCCAACGCCCCGATCAGGTACAGCCATTTGAAGCATCTCCAAAAGTGCATCTTCAAGGGGCACTCACTGTGCGTGACTGCTTGTGCCGGGGACTGGAAAGGCATAAAAACGACAAGCTCCGTTAAGAAACACTTTTGACACTTCTTGGTTGGCTCCATTGGAGAATGGACTGCGGTTGGAATTGGAGTGAAACGTGCAACTTAAAAAAAGATAACTACCGGTATTGCTTTTTCTCAGATGTTGGATGTGTATTGTTAACGAGCGTCATAATAAAAGAATATACTTGGTTTGGGTTTGTTTTAGTATGAGTCCAGACGCAGTTGACGCTGCGACCTAAGCAGACGTCAAAAGCGCAATTCACTGGCCTTTTTTTTCTGTTCATCAATGGCTCGGCGACGATGGAACAAGTAGAGAACAAGCATGAAGAAAACCATGATGGTGCAGCTTTGGCGCAGTCTGATTGGTCCGTTCAGCTCGCACCGTCGACTAGCGACACTGCGCGTATAGACTAGACCGAGGTGCAGTGCAGGCGAAGGCAACGCCGGGCAAAGAGAGAAAGAAACGGCACTGGGAAGGTGGGACGTTAAATACGAGAGAGCCAAGCGGTACGGGCGAGGGAAAAAATGTGTAGCCAGCACCTCGGCTTGCGTTAGACCCGAGGTCTCTAAACAGCCTGCACTTGCACCAGCCTGTCTCTAAGTGCTGGGTTTTCCTTCAGCCGCGGCGTAACACTGCTTATAACATACAAAAGGCACTGCAAAAAAAAAAAAAAAAAACTGCCCGAGGCGCGCTTGTTTTTTGGAGATGGACAGTATTTCAAATAGAAGTGTTTGAAATACCTCCTTAAAATATTTTGAGAATTTTTGTATTTCTTATTCATATACATATTGTCACTATTTATTTATTCATTTATTTACCTATTGTGTTTGTGACTTGTATCTAAATATTGAGGATTGAGCATTTCAGATAATTATGTTTTTGTCGTTTCTTGCAATTATAGGTGACATTGTGTACTCTACGCGATGGGAGGCATGTGCAAAGAACATGAAACTTGCTGCGCTTCGCTCCTGATACACGTGGCAGAAAAAAGGGAGAGTAGAACAAGCAATGAACTGGTGGCTACGGTTATTTACTTTTTGATTGTGCGCTTCAATTTTAAGAAGTCGCGCGAACTACATGTTTGAAAACGCTTTATTGCATTAACTGATCCTTTCATAGTAAATGTTATAAAAGTACTAAGCATAATATTTAATCACTGCATGGTCTGGGACTAAACTGGGCAACATATATGTAATAAACTATTGGGTGTCGTGTTTGTCCACCTTGTCCCCCTCTCCAGAGGGGCAAGTTAAAACGTCTATATTCAACCAGCTCGCCTGCACCCTTGCCTGAACTTCATTGAGAGCTGTTGGTATTATACATAAAAATGAAAGTATGCTCCCCACTTTTGTTAGGCCTATTATACAAATCTCTTTTCTACGCGTACACCAACGCGTACAACGGCAAGAGTCCCGCTCAGCTCGTGCGCTGGCTTTGGCAGTGCTTTCTTTCCCCACGTCTCAGCTGAGACGCTGTTTCTAGCAAGTCAGCCCTGCTCTCTCGGCCCCGAGGAACATGGCGCCGCCTGAGGCATCTACATCGTTGGCGGCCGCAACCTCGGCAGTAGCGAAACGTGGCCCTCCACGCCAGTTCGCCGCAGACGAACTAAGGGAGCGGAAGAACGACATTCATGCCTTCGCATTCACAACTCAAAGAAGTGCTTAGGTGTCCTCGGAACTTTTACCCGTCCTAGCTATAGAATCCATTCCTCCGTTGACTCGGATGGAGGCCATGTATGGCAAGTGTTTTAGCCCTGACGTGGACTTTTTCACTATCCTTGCATGTTTTAAAAAAAGTATGATAGTAAGGATGACTTTGCAGTGCGAAACGTTTCTTTGGTCCGATTGTCTTTCACAGTGTAATAAAACACGATAAAACAATAAAACACGGATTGACTGATTCATTGGCACTTACATGGTAAAGAAATTATTATTATCCTTTTTATTCTTCCTCTCCTGATTATTATTATTATCCTGATTATTAATATTTATATTTATAATATTGTTAATATTATTTTACCTTAGTGGCAAAAATGGATCTCTGAATCGTGCGGGTCAAGTCGAAAGGCACACAATGAGTATGTTGCGCCTAACGGCGCTCGTTTTAGATAGACAGGAGGCGACCAGCTCTCTCGTGATGATGGTTTTATTAGACTGCCGGAATTTCTCAAGCACCGGAAAGCCGACGCCCTTCTCCACCCCCGATCTTCTCTCCACTTGGTGGAGGGAGTCGCCCCGTCTGGGAACGGACGCACATAACGTCTTCGTTGCCCAAGCTCCGATTCCCTCGGCTACGGCACGCACCCCAGCTGGCGGTTCTCTGGGCGCCGCAGGATCTGCGACGCACACACACACGCACACACACACACACGCACTGGTAGGGGGCGAAACCAAGTTCACATCGCAGCTTGTTTTCCAACATCTTCCCCCCCAAAATGAGCCCATTGCTCATTTAATCATATTGCCTCCAGTGGATAAAGCAGCTGCACTGGTCGTCGCGTGGAGGCTCCTGATGGGAGCCTGATGGCGCAGGCACGCACGTGCCCGTCTCTCCCGCAGAAGACATCCGTGATACGGACGGTTCTCCACAGGTGACGTGGAGTGTTATCCTCGCGCAGCAGAGCCAGGTCCCCAACCCTCGGTGGGCAGCTGTCGGCTGGTCGGGCGAGATGCGCCGATCGAAGCTCCAGTAGATATTCTCGCTGCCAACGCCTCCAGAATCGCTGCATGAGCCCTTGGCGGTATCTCCAGCGGCGGGAGAGAGCTTCCCTAGATGACGCCTGCGGTGGCTCAACTTCCGGAAGGGTCGTCAGTCGCCTCCCGATGAGTAAATGCGCGGGAGTCAAGGCTGCTGGCTCGCTAGAATCCGCGTGGAGGTACGTCAATGGCCGTGAGTTCAACGCTGCCTCAACGTCTACCAAGATAGTTGTCAGCTCCTCGAATGTAAGGCTCTGACGTCCGAGAATCTTTCGGAGACAGACCTTTACTGAGCGCACAAGTCTTTCCCACCAGCCGCCCCACCACGCTGCCCGTTCTACGATAAACTTCCACGAGATCAGCTGGGCACTGCAGTAATCTTGCGCTTCCGGACTGCGAACTACCTCCCACAGGGCCTTCAGGTCTCTCGCGGCTCTCTTAAACGTAAGGGCGTTGTCACTGTAGATCGTGCTTGGGAGTCCCCTTCGAGCCACAAAACGTCGCAAGGCCAAGAGAAAGGCAGTTGTAGCTACGGATGAGACGAGCTCGAGGTGAACCGCTCGGGTAGTCGCGCAGGTGAACAAGGCAATATAGGCCTTTTCGCTGCCGCCGGCGGTCTTAACCAACAAAGGCCCGGCGAAATCAATACCCACAACCTGAAAGGGATGACCTTCGTGAACTCGGTCTCGTGGCAGTGGCGCGACTGGGGCGCTGGCTGGCTTGGCGGAAAAACGCTGGCAGACACGACACTGGCCAATCACTGCCTTGACCGTTCTTCGAGAACTGAGCAACCAAAATCTTTCCCGTATTTCCGTCATTGTTGCCTGGACTCCTCCGTGCAAGGTCCGCTGATGAGCCGCGGCGACCACCAGCTTGCTCAGATAGTGTTCCTTTGGAAGAAGAATGGGATGCCTCACATCTTCCGGAAGAGAGGTCTGCTGCAGTCGGCCACGGATCCGCAGGAGCCCGGTGTCGTCAAAGCAAGGATGGAGATCCTTTATCTTCGATCCGTTAGCAATGTCTCCACCTCGGGACAACGCCTGAATCTCTGGGGCAAAGTACTCATGCTGAGCCTGCTTGATCCACAAGCTCTCTGCGTCTCTCATTTCCGCTGCCGACAAGGAGAGCTCTTGAGATCTGGTTGATCCTCGGCAATTCCTGACAAAGCGCAAGATCCAGGCGGTGACTCGGAGCAGTCTTTTGTAGCTTCCGAAGCTCTCCACCGTCAAAAGTTGCGTTGGCGCAATTGCCGCGGTCAGCAAAACGTCCACCTTTTGTCGGCGTTCGACTTCAATGTCGCCGGGCAGGCCGCAGTCTGATATCGCTACAGGCCAATCGCAACGGTCACCGAGAAGCCAGTCGGGCCCAAACCACCACTCTTTGTGAGCACTGAGCTGCACCACAGTCTTTCCTCTTGTCATTAGGTCAGCTGGATTCAAGTTCCCCGGACAGTGATGCCAGCTGGATGGATCGCTCGATGCTTGGATCTCAGTCACCCGGTTGCATACGAATGGTTTCCATTTGACGGCAGTCCCCTTGATCCAACCCAGCGTAATCATCGAATCTGTCCAGTAGGACACCTCGATGTCACCATCAAACACAGACGCACGCAAGAATGCAGCAAGGCGCGCTCCCATAAGCGCTCCCATTAGTTCGAGGCGTGGCAGAGACAGTGTCTTGAGCGGGGCAACCCTAGCCTTGGCGATTATCAGAGTCACGCTGACATCTCCTGTGCTGTTCACGGCGCGGAGGTAGGCACAGGCCCCGTATGCCAGAGGGCTGGCGTCGGTGAAAATATGTAGCTGCAGCTCGGTCAGGTCCCCATCCACCCGCAGAAGACACCTTGGAGATATGACCATCCGCAGGTCCACCAACTCAGAGCACCATGCTGCCCATTCTTCGCGAAGCTCATCTGGCAGCTCTTCGTCCCAGCCCAGTCCCTGCTGCCACATGCGTTGGAATAGCATCTTCACGCGGATAACATACGGCGCAAGAAATCCGAGAGGGTCGAAAATCCGGGCAGAGGCTTGCAGCACGGACCGCTTTGTGTTCCGGTTGGACGAGAGTATGTCAAGCAAGTGCTCACCGGAAAATCTGAAGGCGTCCGCCGTCTTGTCCCACACCAGCCCCAGGACCTTGGTGATTTCAGGCGACCCAATAGGCGTGGTGGTGGGCGTTGTTTCGCCCTTCATTGCTTGTCGATCAAGGATCCGCTGTAGGTCGGGGGAGTTTGTACTCCACTTGCAAAGCTCCATTCCGGCACCTCGGAGTATCTCCTGCGCACCACTTGCGAGTTGTTCGGCTTCATCAACGTTCGACGCTCCTGTCAGCAGGTCGTCTACGTAGAAGGAACGACGTAGGATGGAGGCGATTGCTTCGTTTTGTCCACTCACGCTCTCCAAATGGTGGCGTAGCGTCGCTCCTAGCAGGAAGGGGCTAGCAGTAGTTCCGAACGGTACTCTCGTCATCCGCCATTCCTCTATGGCAGGCAATGCCTCGTCAAGCCTGGGTGCATGCGAGAACCATAGAAAGCGAAGGGCATCTCTGTCAGTGTCGGCGATGGATATCTGCAGGAACGCCTTCTGGATATCGGCTGTAACAGCCACCTTGTGCATTCGGAACTGGAGCAGTACCCGCAGGAGCTCCGTGTTTGTCTTGGGTCCCTTCTCAAGGTAGTCATTCAAGGATCCCGAACCGGGGGCGTGAGCCGAGGCGTCAAAAACCACTCGGAGTTTAGTTGATGCTGAGTTCGCTCGCACCACTCCTCGATGAGGCATGTAGTAAACGATCTTGTCACTCCGTGTGCCCTCTCTGACCTTCTCGGCGTGTCCGTCCTCAAGGTAGCGTCGTATGGCTTTGTCGTATTCCTTAACGGTACCGTCCCGCTTGAGACGTCTGACCAGGCTGTGTAGTCTTTTGGTAGCTACACCATAATTGTCTTCCAGGATCGCTGACGAATCCTTCCAAGGAAGAGCAACCTCATACCTCCCTTCCTTCATGGTGATGTTGTTCCTGAAGTGTTCTGTTACTTTATCGTGTTCTTGCCCGCTGGTCGTTGGCTCGTCCACGATGCCGATGCTGTCCAGCTCCCAAAAGTTCCGTAAAGCGGCCGCGTCATCCTCGTGGCCGATTCCGACCCTGAGAACGCACACAAACGTGTTCGTGGAGCTTGATAGTAGGTTCAGCGCGCCGGACGGGCCTTGAAAAGTCCATCCCAGCAAGGTTGCAATGGCCATCAGCCCGGTGGCATCTTCGGCGCGGCGCGTTTCCCCTGTGAGAAGTCTCCACATCTGGTCTGCACCAATCAGGAGGCTGATACCGGCCTCACTCTTCACTGAGGGGAACATGAGCTCGTCGGCAAGGTCACCAGGGATCGTTCTCACGAACGAATGCTCGACCGGCGTTTCTATCAGGTCCGTGCATATGAAGGGCACGACGACGGCCTCCAACACATGATCCGTTGTGGCATATTGCCCTCGCAGACAGAGGCGCACGACGTTCAACTTCTGCCTGGGGGTGTCGGTACCCGGATTTGCGAAGGTGTTCAGTTTCGTGTCGAGTTGGCCGATGACGTCCAACTGTAACCTGGTGGCCAGATCCTCTCTGATGAACGTCTTTTGGCTCCCTCCGTCTATGATGCCGCGGATGTAGGCACACTTGTTTTCCGTTGCGACCCAACCTCGGAAGGTCTGCAGAAGAACGCCTCCTCCAGGCCGCGACATGGAACCTGCCGTGAGCACGTTCGCAGACTCTCCACTCTC
>JAZHYW010015300.1:0-22759 GCA_037355805.1 Ixodes ricinus
GAACGAGCAGACGACAAAAAGCAGACAAGTCTGAAAGAGCAGACGAAAGTTCGAACGATCAGGCGGCCGTATGAATTTGAAGACGTACTGAACCCGTGGGTGGTCCGGACAACTTGGCGGTTTTCTCTCGTTCATGTTGAAACAAAATAAATACATCTGGCGACCACAAAGTGCTGCCCGTACAAGCAATCGTAGTTCGACAGCGCCTGGTTTGCCCTTTTCACGACTACTATCCACGTTCCCGGACGAATGGAGGTGGCAGAAACACATGAAAACTGATCTTCAAACCTTTCCAGACTCTTCTGGTACAACCCCCGTCGCAGCATTTTGACGAGAAGGCAGGTTTTTTGTCTGGTTTCTTCCAAAGGAACACAGGAATGCATGTCTTGCACGGCGACTTCTGCCCACCGCCCCAGACCGGAAGTGCGCCCGACGCGCCACCACCGCGGCGTGACGTAGGAGAGTTGAGTTCGTGTATAGATAAAGGAGCCGTAGTGCGGAAGTTTCGGCCTCACTTATAAGGAAAGCAAACGCAAGGGAGGTGGGGGGCACGGATTGAGCGCGTTCAGTAGCGGCTCCCTCGGCTCTGAACGGAGTTACTCGAGCCGGTGTTCCACGAATCGCTACCAGACGGGACACGGAGGCGCCGCTTGCGCCATCGCGCGACCCGGTGCAGCATAATCTACGACAGTTCCATTTCCGGCAATTTCATGCGCCAATGCGCGATAAACAAAAATATAAAGAAAGTGTTTGCAGACTTGGATGGCCATATGGCAGCGGACGACAAAAACCTGCTCCTCCAGTGCTTGCTCAAAGATAATTTCTACGAATTCGTGGATTGCCAACGACGGGCAAAGCGAAGATGGGTGACCAGTCTGCTCATCGCCCTCAAACGCGCTGTCTCTGAAAATATACGTGTGATAAACTGACGCTGACGGTTATTTCCAGTGGCGTACCACCTTGTTTTTGAGTGTGTGGGAGGGCGGGGGGCAAACCAGGCTCCTCCCCCCCCCCCCCGGGCCGGGGGTGGTGCCCTGGAATCCCTTGGGCGCCGCCGGCCAGTGTTTGCTCTGCCCAGTGCCGGCTGTTAAAACACATCCCTTGCCCCCCCCCCCCCTCTCTAGAAAATGGTAAGGGGGTGGGCGCAAGCGCCCCCTTGTCCCCCCGGTTGGTACGCCCATGGTTGTTTCTAACAAATCATTGGCGCTGCTTTCGCCGATCCAACTGGTCCGTCGGACTCCCAAAGTATCGATCCGAGGGATTGACGGATTAGTTGCTGAAGCTGTTCCTCGGCACACGGACATCCAATTTAAGGAATCCTTCAGGATGTGCAAACCAACGTTTGAGATAAGAGCATGGTTCCACAGATTTATTTCTGTTTTGTAATCGCGATGTCACTATCGGATAACAAACTGTCTTGTATTTGTGGTGCAAAAATGTACAACTTCTGTAATTGTTCTATACTAATTTACATGCTACCACCAAGATTTTTTACTTTTTCTTGAAACTACGGGACCTCTACCTTCTTTTAAATGTATACCTATACAAAAATGTCATATCTGGCCCAGATATATGTTATATATGGCCATGTATGATAATATAAAGAGTCGAATATGGTTATATACCGCTATATATGCGAGCAGATACGGCCAGATATCGCCATATAAGTGGGCGAATACTGCCTTATGTGGTTGTATAAGTTCGTAAATACGGCCATATATCGCCATATACGCGTGCAAATACAGCCATATATCGCTGTATAAAAGTTCAAATACTGTCATATTTAGCCCGTTCACGACATATATGGGTAAAATATATCCCCTGATAACGATATGTGGGCCCGTTTCGGTCGTGCAAGCAATAAGTCATATGTACTCGCCAAGACACTAGTTGATTTATCTATATTGCAGGAGTCTCATTAATTGGTTAACTATTGTTAACATCGTTAAAGTGAAGTTATTTTAGATATTTGGACCAATTAATCAATTGCGCATTTTGAAGATTGAAAGACAAATGAAATTTCGTTGTATGTTTGACGTGTGACAATATGACCAAGTGCATAAGATCGGACAGCGAGTTAATCAAATAGTGGATTTTAGATCGCAGCTCTTAGGCGCCCGTTTTTTTGCACCCTGGTTCTTTTTTTACGATTTTTTTCTTGCATTGGGAAAAAAAGTTGATTCAGCTCTATGCGACCAAGGATCGAAACCAAAGGCGCCGCGAAACGCATTGCTGGAGGTTCCAAGAGACTAGTTTGAAACCCTTAAAGGAGCTGTGCAACGATTTTAACGTTGAAAGAATTGGCGTTTTCTACTTTTGACATTGTTCACCTTGTCACAAAGGACAGAAAACACACCTCCCTCCTTCGAATTGTTGCGATTCCGCCGCGTAATTGCGAGGCAAACATTAGAATATTTCTCGACCTGCAGCCGCGAGCGGCGGCCATGAGAAACACGCGGCATGACGTCAATGGGGAATCTTGTAGAAAGATAGCAAGTTGTGCGATTACCTGCTCGATAAAAGGTAACTTTTCTATAAATCTTGTCGTTCCAACATAAATATAAATGCGTCAAAAACGTGGTATCATCGACAAAACTTTTATTATAAGGAGTTTCAGTGGCGCCATCTATCCTAGGTCCACAAAACCGTGCAGCAGCGGAACAGCCGCCAGAAGCCGGAGGGGGAGGGGGACAGGGCCGGACGGGTATGGCCGGACCGGATGAGACTTTCCTCCTTTCACCATATTGTTCGCGCTGCGCCCGCCAGCACGTCCCTTACAAAAAAATTGAGCGAGAAAGTATCCAGATTTGTATACAGAATTGTTGATTCAGTGAATCGATTACTTATTGAACGTGTATCCAACTTTTTATCGCGTTTCTTGAGCTAATTGGCCGACCACTGGGTTTCGAAAAGCTGTAGACTAAAGTGTCTAAAATTCAGATGGAATACCTGTATACTTTCTATCCAATGTTAAGACATTTTAGTGTATACCTTTTGTATCTAAATTGGCGTGCCAATTAACTGAAGAAAGTCGTTAAAAATGGAGATAAATTGTGGATAGCAAATACTGCTAGAATGTTTGTAGATCTTCTATTCAAAGTTCAGACACTTCAGTCTACACTCTAAATGCCGTAACCTCTAATAGAGGTTAAAATATTGCAAATTTGTTACCTTTACTTTATTGGTTACGGTGTAACCCTGAGCACGTAACCTTTATATTGGTTAGGCTGAAACCTGTACATAGAAGTTACGCCCTTTCCTCCTCGCCCCTCCCCCCTCCACCCGTCACGCCTTTATGCGTACGCGGTCCACGCAGCGCATACAAATAAAGGCATGTCATGTACATCGGTGGAATAATTAGCCCATTGGCTTTAAATACACGCGTCTCAGCCTGTGCATTGGAACCGGCATTGGGGTTCCAAATCGCAGCTCGGCCTCGCATGTGAGCTACATTGGCAAACACAATTTGTAACAGCTTGCAATTTTTTACTGGTAAACATTTGAATGAAACACAAAGTGCTCAACAAAGGCCCAGATGCGTGACCTGCAGAACAACCTTTTGCCTTTAGATTTACTCGACGGCGGCGTGCATTTTTAAAGCTAAGCTGTGTCAAAGTTACACATAGTATACACACTGCGCGTACAAGAACCACCCAGTAATACAAAACATTCACCACACAGTGTAAAAAGAAAGATAGGGAACTTTATTTTCATAACGTTAGTGAACAAGATCGTGGCTCTTTTTTATTGGCTCTGCATAAGCATACGCTCCTCGCGCTTTGATTTCGGAAGATCACGTTGTGAATTACTGCTTAATTTTTTCGAGCAGGCTCCTGAGCTTTCCGTTCATAAGGCCCCTAGGGACGTTATCCCTAGGCCTCAAAAATTTCTGCAGGAAGATCAGCGGCTGCGCTAGGGCTTGGGGATAGTTTAGGTTCTTAATGTAGTAGAGCGCCAGGCACATGACCAGCGCATTTTCTGTTGTGCCGTTGACTCGAATCAATTCGTGTGGCTTGCCGCCGTGGACGAGAATCTTTTCCGAGGAGAAATAGATATGGGGCGAGTTGAAAACAACGTCTTCCGGCACCTCCATCTGTGTTAAAAACAAACAAAAAAAGACTTGTAACTATGAGCGCAGGGTCTGTGATAGTAAGATGTAAAATAAACCCCAAAGAAATACATGTAAGTTTGCGCCTTCTTTTTGGGAGAAAATATAGTAACTGCACTGCCAGGACTCGGGCCCTTACTTGCATGCTCGCAGCAATTTTCGTACACTGATATGGATTGGGTACACCACATAGCAGGGACATTAAATTCCAGGACGCTGCCTTACCTCGCTGATCAAGAAGTGCTTTGCCCCATGCGGCTGAATTTGCTTCTCGACGTCTTGGAACGTGCACACTTTCTCCAGAACGTCTGACGCAGCAACCACTGCTTTCTTCAAGGTGTCCTCTAGTACCGGCATCGGGGTTCCAAATCGCAGCTCGGCCTCGCATGTGAGCTGCATTGGTAAACACAATTTGTAACAGCTTGCAATTTTTTACTGGTAAACATTTGAATGAAACACAAAGTGCTCATAAAATGTCATCAAGCACATCTCGCCAGCACGAAGGGCAATGAAACTATCTCGATCAGGAGAGACGTACTCCTAATTACAGTTGCTAACGTCTGTCGCCGCGTATCGTCTATATTTAAGCAAGGGGCTACGCGGTTCAGTTTCGTGGCGTAGATACTGCGCATGCGTAATGTCTAGTACCACCGTCAGCAGAAAAGATAACAATTACACCGAGACGGGAGGGAAAGCATGAGACAACTTCTGCATCGAGGTGATAACATCGCTGCAGGCGCCATGCAAACCCCGAGACGTCTGAAGTCAGCGTCGCTACTTTCCTGGTTATCGTTATCGTGTAGCCGCCAACGGTGAAGCTGAGCCTAAGTCACTGTCCATGCACGCAGCCACCACATTTTTAAAAATAAAATTTACCAAGTAACACCTGCAAAAGATAAGGATTGGTTTAATGAGCTGTTACATCCCCAGGTAGTTTAAATAATGTATAAAAGTATTCTGCTCGCTCTTTACGTGTGTACTGCGAGACCGCCAAGTTAACTGAGCGGCTAAAAACCAACAGCAACTTCGAAAAATTTGGTCGCAAACACAGAGCATCCTTCTATTTAAACCTCACGAACAAACTCCAAGAATTTCTCGCTTCTGCCGTGTAATCAAGACTGTAATATTTAATACGTGTAATAAAGCCATGGGCCTATAGAGCTGAAGGCATCGAACAACTGCACAATGGACCACCACTCGTCTAAAAGTTGAAAGTTCAGTTCCAGAAATGATCTCCATTTGCGCGGCAGACAACCTAAGTGTGTGAACCTGAACCCTTTATTTTCCTTGCAGAAATATATTCCATTGAACAAAGTTAAAAATATGTGGTCTCCCTCTCGTTCGCGATTCGATCTACCTCATTTTCGCTTGTAAATGCTTGTCTTCGCACACACCTGTTCGCGTACGCGGTTCGAATCGTGAGTTATCTATCTTCATTCCAAGTCCGTTTTTCGAAAAGAGTAGCAAGTCAGAAATCTTGCATAATTTGCTGCCATTATAGCAATCGGTGAAAAGATGAGAATACATACCCAATGCGCTTAATTTCCCATGCGCTGTTGGTCCGTGGTCGCAGTAGCCACAGCGCAGTTCAGGTGAATCGGTGCGGAACGTTGCAGCCTCGACGAGGTACCCTAAGCACTCGCAATCTTCTTTGCACCGCCCTCGTAGGACACCCCACACGTCTCTGTTTGTCATGGATGTCATTATGGCCTAGGACGTGAGACGGAAAACATTACTTGTTTTTAAACGTGTATGTACATTTACAGAGTATACGACAAAACATGCATAGCAATTAAGGCCCGAAGAATACCCAGACCACGAAACAGCCAAACGACTAAGCGCTTATTGACAGCTCAGTTATTGCGTTGTCAACAAAAGCTTGGCGCTCCGCGCCTTCCGGTCGTTGCCCGCACTTTCATCGCACTTAAGCCATCATACAAGCTTTAAAAGATTACGAGCTGTTGGTATTGCTCTATGTAATGAATATGACCAGACATGCTTACCTTCCGGTACCTCCAGGACGGCGCGAAATGAACCGGGGAACGAAGAAGACTTAGAAGTTCTATACGTTGCGCGAACACAACATGGCCGAGCGCGGGAACAAACGTGCAGCACACAACGCGCGGCGACCTGCGGCTTCCCGACGAGACACAGGTCACGTGATTAATCACGTGGTGAAGCGCCCACGGAACTGGGGCGCGTAAAGGTTACAAGTTCGGTTTAGACATTACAAATTAGTGGTTACAACCGTTGCTCCGCAAAGTAACCTCTACGTTCCACGAGACCTTGGGCCGTAACCGTTATTCAAGGTAAAAAGGCTTGTAACGTTTATTGAATTGGCTTGTAACCGTTGATATAGAAGTTAAAAGCGTTTATAGGTAGACAGAAAGGTTACGGCATTTAGAGTGTACAGCTTTTCGATCCCGAGTGGTCGGCCAATTTGCTCAAGAAACGCGATAAAAAGGTGGATACATTGTGAATAGAAAGGTTTGCTAGAACTCCTGTAGACTTTTATTCTGGAAATTTCAGACATTTATGCCTATATAGCTTGTATTCAAAGTAACCAGCCCAGGCTGATTTCGTCCTCCGTGTCCACCGCAGCCATCTTTAGGTTGTACTCCAGAAGCATGTCATCTGGGAGAGCACGACGTAGGACCGGGCAGAGCATTGCACAGAAGGAGTCCTCGCTCAACCCCAAGGCCTTGAGTCCTCGCGAGCGTGTAGGTTGTCATACTAACGTCTGAGGCCTTTAGTGTTCCGTGACGACGACACATGAGGAATATCCATTAGACCCTCCATGTGGTCTTGGATGAGTGCTTCCTGGCTTCCGAACGTCTTCCGCAGGAGGTCCACGGCGTCGGAGTACCACTGTGTGGTGGGCTGTTAAGCCAACAACGGCAGCTGCTCCATCGCCGCTCAGCGCTGATCGCAGTAGTAGAACCTTTCCGCCGGCGATAGGTCCGAGTCCAGATAAATGGCGGTCTCGAACTGTTCCCAAAACGGCTGCCATTTCTTCCGTTGACCGTTGCAATTTCAGAAGTTCAAGTTTTGGGAGTTTGATTCTCGACTTCGCTGGCGTTGGTGCTTCCGATCAGGTTACTCTCGTTGGATAGATTGTCGCGTTCCGCACTGCATCTTAGCTGGCTCTTCAGCTTTGTCATGTAGGTCACGATCTTGTCCGCATATTCGAGGACGTGGGTGAATTCGAGGTCTCCGTCTTACTCCGAAATGAGTGGTTCGATGGTGGCGTCGGCGGTGTTAAGTTCACCCTGCTCCAGGATCAGTCGTTCGATGAGTAGCTCTAGGTCCTCGCTGTTGGGTTGCGCAGACTGCAGCAACGCCTCAACGTCGTTCACTAGCCGCGTCACTTGTGACCGAATCGCCTTGCGCTTTTTCTTGTGAACTTCCGTGCTGTCGTTCTAGTAGAAGGAAGAATCACTCACTTTTCTTTCGGCGTTCGAAGTGTTCACAGTGGTGTAATCCCGGGTTTCCAGCATAACATTTTTTGTTACAGCCGTTTTCTCTGCTGGCAGATGAGGCGCTCCGTTGAGTAGAACAACAACACTTCTTTTTTTAACTCCGCTGCGAACAGCTTTCGTTCAATAGTCAAAATGTCGTGCGCAGAGACTCGCTTGCGTTCGCGTTCTGGCCGTCTACTCATTGTCGTCCTTTTCCTCGCCTCCCTCTATGAGGAAGAGGAGGACCCCAACCGCCACAGGCAACGGGGGAAGATGCCCCAATGTGTGCCTCCAAACCGGTTCCAACCCGGGAGCGTCACGCACGGCGCGGTAGAAGTCACCGTGTGAAAGGAAGCTCTTGTCTCCAGGAAGGAGTTCGTCCCGAATCTGGGATTCTCTGTTAAACGTTACAACACAGTGTTTTTTGTTTAGCTGCGCGAAGTTACTAAATAAAGGGGGGAAAGTAATATGAATGCTGTTTTCAATGCGTGTTTATATGGCTTGACGGACACTAGATGGGAATATAACCATCACTATTATCAGACTAATCAACTAAACTTCGGTATTTAACTTTTAATTACTGTAATTAGGATTTATGTTTTTATTGCAAACTTTATTGCAAACTTCAATAACAGCGTCCACCCTGGTATTGTCCAAAGCAGGCTTTCCGTCCACATCTTTTGGACGTTGCTCTTTACACAGTACAGTGGTTCTACGTATATGGTTTCAACGTAAGCTTCAATCTTGTGAAATGTGAGTTCATTTGGCTAAAAAGAACATAGTTCTACCCATTGTGTATTTAAAATTTCCGTGTTCATAGAAAGTGTAAAGAAGTTGACTTCTTTATACTTTACAGATATGTCAAGTTATTTAGCTTTATAGACCACTGATGTTGATAAAAAGTATATAAGAATGAGGAATAAAACATTAGTCTAAATTTGACACATAAGGGAACAACTCCAGTGTATAGGCTTTTGTCTCAACAAAGGCTATACAAAGTCTCAACACTACCATTGAATGAAAGTATATAAAAAGTGGATCATAGAAACTAATCCAATCTCAATACATATTGTAACTACTGCAGTGTATAGGCTTTCGTACCAACAATGGCCATAGAAAGTCTGAAGACTACCATTGATAAGAAGTGTATAAAAAGCGGGCGATAAATATTAATTCAATTTCGATACACATTGTAACAACTGCAGTGTATAGACATTTACCTAAACAAAGTCTATACAAAGTCTGAACAATACCATTGATAAAAACTATATACAAAGCGGGCGGTAAAAATGAATCCAATTTCCATAAAAAGTTTGACCACTGCAGTGTATAGACCCGTGTCTGAAAAAGGTGTATACACAATGTATACAAATACGTTGTTAGAAAGTGGGTAGGGAAGAAAGTCGCAAGGATCGTTAAGAAGTCGCAAAGATTTCAATAGACTTGGCAACTTTTTTTTTGTAAGCGGGGTCACGCGGTCGCGAGAGGATGAGTTCTCCCTGCTCACTGATGGCTCTAAAGAGAGAGCTTCACCGGAACCCCGCGCCTTCCCCATTGACGTCACAGCGCACGTGACTCGGAAGTTAGTGAAGGAGTTGAGAGGCGCCGAAAACCTCAATCTTTGTCCATTTTTAAAATAAAAACTAGGACATGCAGACAAAATCGGTTTTTTGTTCTTTACTTCAGAAAAGATCGAGACCACCAACTCCCACATTAGTTAAGCAAGCACTGCAGGTGTTGCACAGCTCCTTTAAGGCCCGTTCACACTTTTGCAACCAAGTACGACCGAGAGAGACGAGACTTGTGAAACCTCTTAAAATTTCTTAGGACGAGAGCAGTGGCATCACGAGGGGGGAGGCGGGGGGGGGGGGGCGGACCGCTTCGGGTCCAGCGCTCCAGGGGGGTGTCGCGGGGGGGGGGGGGCAGTCACGGCGAGCAACGCGAGAGCGGAGGGGGGGGGGGCGGTCGCGGTGTGGGCTACCGCCCCGGGTGCCGCGGACCCTAGTGACGCCACTGGACGAGAGAACACACTGGCATGCTGGCGCCATCTATACGGTGACCCTGGAACTGCATTTCACAAGAGCGAAGAATTTGCGGGATTTCCGAGGTCAAATGTGTGTAATATCTATAAGAAAGACTCGTTTATAACGTTAACAAAAGTTTTTCGAGCCAAGATAGAAAGGATAATGCGCGAGAGAAATAGAAAATATGCCGGACCGCCAAGTTTACACTGCTACCCAACAGATGGAGCCAGTGTGTCCTCTCGTTGTAAGAGATATTAAGAAATTCCAAGGCACCAGATTGTAAGAGGTCGCAAGAGTGTGAACGGGCATCTATAGTGTGAGCCACTGAAAGTGATATATATCCTTTCAGTGACTCACACTTAAAGGGACACTGACAGGGTATTTATGCTCGCCGAGGTTTTTAGTTGTACGTGACATATGAGAGCACAACTACACAGAACAGAATTTGCGGTTCGAAATTTGGTTTCTTTCCGCCCGAATACCGCCGATCGAGAACTGGCCGCTTTGAGTCGCGCTCACTCTCTTCTCCGTGGTCACGGGCCATTTTCTAAGGTTTAGACACAACCAACAAATTTATTCAATGTCGTGGTTCATTGAAGGCAACACACTCAATATAAAAATAAGAAAAAATATGAAACCCATTTTTTTTGTGGCTTCTAAAAACTGCAAATACGCTGATTGAGAAAAAAAAGTTGCACAGAGAACCGGAAGCATTCTGTGCGATCACTGCATAATTCTCAACATGGCGTCGTTTCGCGTATCGTGGGACTCGCGGATGGCAGCGGACGACGAGCGTGGGACCTCTACTTCAGAACTGTCTTTCGCGGTACCGACGAGTCTGTCTTCCTTCGAAATAGAAATTTTGGACCGATCAAAAGAATTGGTATTCATCCCATATATATATACGACACGCCCGACCACCAAGCCAGATTGGACGAAGACGTCGCCGAGCCGTCGCCCCTTCTCGTGGCTGAAGACATCGCTCGTGCAAACGTCAAGTAGGAAGTGCGTACTTCGAGTTGAATATGCACGCGTATGATTTCTTTACTAGGTGCGAATGTCGCCAATGCGTGGTACTGCCCGACTTCGAAACGGGAGTGCCTCTGCCGGAGGGGAATCGGCAGCAAACTTTCCGTCCTACAGTCGACCGGCTACACTACTTCGAAGAGTTCCCCCAGTATATCAGTAGAAAGATGAGGCTCAGTGGAAAGTTCGATGCTTAGTGCGGGCGGACCATTTTTTCGTGAAACAATTTACGATATTTACATTTTTTGTTATACAATTACTACTGAAAAAGACAAATGTCGTGGACGATACGTCGCTGAACTAAATGATATGGCATTCCCTCTTTGACACCTGCGAACTCAATGTAGTCACTTTCCACAAAATGCAAGCAGCATATGAATTGGGTAGCGTCCGCTATTTGAGGTGCCCGATACTGTTCTGCAGGAATTGCAGCTAGCCATATGGTCCCGATCCCGTTGATCCTTGGAGCATGAAATATAGGTGCTTATAGACAAGTCTACTCACGCAACCATCAAATAAAAGTACGAAATATCTTCAACGGTCAGGCTACGATGTCTACAGCTGAGATGCTTGACACCCATTCCTTAGTTTCCTTTTTAGTGCCCTAGTGGATTCTACTGGGTGAAACAAGGAGACGGCAGAGCACTTTAAATCGACCGGAAAATTCGGTTTCTTAACCGATCGCGCTACGACTTTGTGCAGCGTTGCCCACAGATGGTGCATTTTTTTTGTAAAATTTGCAAAGAGCGAACTTACCTGAGGAAAAAGTAAAGAAAGAAAAGGCTTAGCTCCTATGGAAACGGAGCGACGCCACCGGTCTGCAAACAACACGGCGCCGTTTCGCACGGGAGACAAGAGATGGCGCAAGCGGTCGCGACGCCAACTGCCGCCAACGAACGAGCAGACGACGCCGAGAGCCGTCGTGTTTAGCAGACAAGGAACTGCAGTTCCTTGTTGTTACCGCGCCTGCTTTTGTTTCTGTGACTGTCGCCGCCTGCGGAACGCGAGCCGCTTTTGAGTCGAAAGGATCGTCTGCTAAAGTGCCGGCTCTCGGCGCCGTATGCTCGTTCGTTGGCGTAGGGTGCCTACATGTCTGTCTGTCTCAGGGTGAAGACATCCATTGTTGCCTCGAATGTGCCAGCGCGTGACGCTCTCGCGCACTCGGTGCATGACTTGGGCGGTGAAATGGCGTCTATGCATTAGCCAAAGCTACGCGCTCGAGCTTCCGGATTGCGCGCACTTCAAAATGCGCAAAAAAACGATTGGGCGGAAAAATGGTTGAGATGTCACCACTCAAGCAAAAGCGCGTGTGTATGAAGGCACTCTACGTTGGCGGCGTTCGTTGCGCCATCTCTTGTCTCTCGTGCGAAACGGCGCCGTGTTGTTTGAAGACCGGTGGCGTCGCTCCGTTTCCATAGGAGCTAAGCCTTTTTCTTTCTTTACTTTTTTCCTCAGGTAAGTTCGTTCTTTGCAAATTTTACGAAAAAAATGCACCATCTGTGGGCAACGCTGCACAAAATCGTAGCGTGATAGGTTAAGAAACCGAATTTTCCGGTCGATTTAAAGAGCCTGCCGTCTCCTTGTTTCACCCGGATATATTCATAAGGGACTCTGGCAGTTCGTTAAATAAGGAAGGAATGTAAGGATTTCTATTTTTCTTTCCATTCAGTGTGTATATTTTCGGAATGACGTATCTTTCAGTACGTCTCAAATCTCGATTTTTATTTATGGCAGTTTTGTAGGAACCACTGAAATAATTATTTGTTATTGCTACGTATGTAAAAAAAGCTTTTAAAAAACAGGATGCCCAGCTCTTTAGCTTTCTCTTGAGTTTCCAATGCTTGATATGAAGTTCCATATAATATGTTGTTTACCATGTGTTTTAGTATCCTATCTATTGCTCTTGTTTTGTATTCTGAACACTGACCGTACAGTGTAATACCGTACCGTAACGCAGCTTCCGCCAAAGATTTAAACACAAGTAATCTTATCTTCAAGCTGCACATACTTTTGAGTTTATACAAATAATGCAGATATGACTCGTAGTTTTTTTACAACAGATTCCACTTGCGCGTTCCACAGCATGTGTTCGTCAACAAAGACGCCTAAATATTTAACTGAACTGTCGTATGTTCAAGGTTTACAGCTACAATCCAGACACTCTACTGAGTGCAAGCAAATATTTGAAGATATTAAAATTTGTTTGTGCAGTTTTCGAAAACACATCAGTTTCGTTTTTGCAACATTCACAGAAATAAAATTCGCAGCAAACCATCTAATTATCATATCAATGTCTCTCTGAAAAACAGAAATTGCTTCATCATACTTTTCATGTGGTAAAACTAATACGGTATCATCCGCGTATTGAAACATTTTTGACTGAAGGGGCAGAAATCCTAACCCATTTATATAAATGTTAAATAACATAGGTCCCAAAGTACTTCCTTGTGGAACCCCGAATTGGACTTGAGCCGGGCTGCTAAGATTATTCATTATCTTAACCATTTGGAATCTATCCTTGAAGTAATTCTCAAAAAATTGATAAAAAGGACCCCGAAACCCCATACTATCTAATTTTTTTCAGTAATGACGAATGATCGATGGTATCGAATGCCTTTGACAGTCCATGAAAAGAGCTAGGGCCATTTTGTTTTTATCGAGTGTTTCGGTAATGCAATCAGCGAAATCTTCCTGCAGAGTAATGGTACTTTTCTGTTGTCGAAACCCGTACTGCGTTACTTTTGCGTTACTCCAAAGAAACACAAAAAAGACACACTATATAGTATATACTGCTTGTTTGAGGGGAAACTTTTGGGCCCCATCAATAGAAAAACAAAAATACAACACATTCAGTACCAGACATGTACGTAACGCGTTACAAGTAACGAGTTACTTCTACCTAGTTACTATTTTCGGTAACAAGTAACGTATTTAGTTACTTTTCTAGAAAAGGAACAAGTAACGTATTTAGTTACTTTCAAGGCCAGGTAACGAGTAACGGTATTTCGTTACTTTTGAGGAGTAACGTGTACAACACCACTTCAACTGCCTAGTTTTGATTCTAACCTGAGTATGCGTCTATTGCGAGCACGGTCGGTGGGCTACCCGAGAAACAACTAAACAGTATGACAATACAGCAACGTATATCCCTGAACACGTCAGTCGAGCAATTCGACTGACGTCTCCAGCGATAAACATTACTGTACTGAACTCTACAGCTGGGAATGTCCTTCACCCAGCGAACACAATAAGGTTCATTGGTTGAACCTTCTAGAACAGGTACGAACCGAATGTAAACCCTGATTTTGCCAACACGGGAAGGCACAAAACCCATTACCCGCTGTCCCGAATGAAGGCGCCGTTCCTGACGATTCACCATGCTCTTCCTGAAGCACAACACTGCCGTTCCTTCGAGCGCGTCGGTAGAACGACTCTTCAGCGTCACCGGAGATGTATTTTTAAGGAAGCGGGGAAACATAACTGATGAAAACTTCGAGAGGCAGCTACTGCTTGAGTGCAACAATTACGTAAAAAAAAACAAAAAAAAACAACAACAATAGACTATGAAACAGAAACACTTGTGTATTTGGTCGTCAAAGTAACGTCAAAAGTAACTAGGGCTGGGCAATTGATCGATTAACCTTCCGATTAATCGATTAAGGCTTTAATCGCGATCAAATTTTTAACCGGTTATTCGGTTTTTTAATCGGTACTCAAAAGAAGTCCGTTCCCAGCCAGGTGCTATGAGGAAGGTTCAATTCTCGCGCTCGCGAAGTGTCACGTGTTCGAGGATATACATTACAGTTCTGCCGAGGCCAGACGAACAAGCCGGGCCTGCAATTGATCCCCGCGCGACTTCGAAACTTAACGTGTTGAGGATCTATTACACATCCTGCCCAGGCAAGACAAACAAGCAGAAAACCAAGCTGGGAAGCTAACAACGCCATGGTTACTTGTTCTAGTATTGGGCACGTAAAAAATGGACGAGTTCACGAGTATGAAAGGCAATCTCGCTGGAAAGTTTGGTTTAAAGTAAACTCCAGCGGTGAAGCTTTAACTCGAAGGAAGTCCACTGCATCATTAGCAAAAAGCCGTTTTCGTACAGTGGAAGCGTAAGTTCGCTTCAGTATCGCCTACAAGCGAAGCACCCATTTAGCTGCAGGAAGGACCGTCCGCCAAAACGCCGACAACAATCAACACCTTCTTATCGAAATTCCTTTCTCTGAAAAAAAGAGAGAAAGGAAAGGATTGCATAAGCTTTCATTCCTTGTCTTCCTGTCGGATAATGTGTACAAACTTCTTTGTCTTCGGAGCTGGAGCAAAAATATGTCTTTGAATCGTTGAACTGAATGTATCCTCAATTCTAAATGTTATTTGCGCCGTGTAGCAGAGAGTAAAATAAGTCTTCAAAGGCAAGACGAGTCGTTGCATTATTTTTAATATAATATTTACAAAAATTAACGCAACCGATTAAACTATTAACTAATCGATTCAAAGGTGGCAATTAATCAGGTTAAAATTTTTAATCGACACCCAGCCTTAAAAGTAACTCGTTACTTTTGAGGTAACTCACGCGTTTCTTTTGACAATCGGTAACGAGTAACGTATTTAGTTACTTTTGGGCGAGTAACGAGTAACGGTATTTAATTACTTTTTTGGAGTAACGTGTACATGTCTGTTCAGTACTATCTATGCATCATTTTAGGTTAATAATTTTTGGGGAATGAATCTATTAAGTTTTAAAGAACTTGAACAGGTGCTCAAGATAAGCGAGCCTTGCGCTGTCCAACCGGAACAGAACTAAATCCTATGAACATGCGACGAATGCACTTGGGCGGCGGAGGCACGCACACCATTCGAATTCATCCGAGTTTGGCATCGACGAGCTTCAAAACACGTTTCCCCTGAAAATATGTTTTTCTATGTGTGCTGCATATTGCCTACATAGGGGCTGGTTTACCTGCTTGGACGGACTGGCTGGGAGACCAATATGCGATACTTGCGTCTGGGTACATTTCAAAGACTCCCACTTGATGAAAGTTCCGACCGAATGACTCACTTGATCTTCTTTCTTGATCACCAAACTTCTCGGAACCAAGACGTCACACGAAATATTAATGCACAATCTCACAGCTGAACTGATTTTGCCGTTTAGAAATTATTAAGACAAGCTCAATTTTCAGTGAACAGCACGCTTCTGTGTCTTTCACGCCTTAAAAGTCGGCTTCTCAACTCCTGTGTCCAAGTGAGTTACTGTTTATTCTCAGACAACTCAGGCTCTGTTTCTTTTCCCTAAAATGTCGGCCTAAACTCCCACACGCAAGCCACTGACGAGGACCCTAGCATCCTCGTTTCTAAGAATAAAGGTTCAGCTTGGATGTCCCAAGCTGTTTTGTTGTATACTCCCCGACAAGCTTATTGCCTGCTGTCGAAAGTTGCTGTTTAAACTGACAACAGGGTTGAAGCTAGATATTTTTCTGTTCCAATGAACTGCTGCCATCGCACCTCTCATGATTTGCCCTACGCATCCGCTAGTGCGAAGTCAAGTGATAGAAGCCACATATACCTCGTTGGTCCAGCCAGTATTCAGCTTTCACAGCACTGTCAAGGATGAGCAGGGCCGAGGTCTCATTAGAGCTTCCTCTCTGTTTGCGGGGTGACCGTGTGTACAGCAGAAACATCTACAAGCAAAACACGGTTTCGTGGTAAAAAATTGTTTTGGGGGTAAAAAAAAAAGCGTTCCCCGGCAGCAATTGAGGCTAGCCACGTCGAGGTGTTTTTGCGCGAGCTGTGTGCCGAGAGAACTAGTGTCACGTGAAACATTTCCACTTTTGCTCGGAATACTTTATAGCCGCGTGCTGCGAGTTGAGTATCCTTCTGCAGCTGGAACAGCTTCAAAAGCGGTGTAAGGGCTAATTCAAGCATGCTTGAATTAGCGCTGATACCGCTCTTGAAGCTGTTCTAGCTACACAAGGATACTCAACAGCACGCGGCTATAAGGTATCTAGCCCCGTACTCAAGCCCGTAACTCTATAAACTATTTTTAGCAGAAGCTAGAATGGTTCATCCGGCACTAGTTTTTTTTTTTTTTTTCGGCACGCATCTTACACAAAAACACCTTGACGTGGCTGGCCCTCATTGCTGCCGGAAACGCTTTCTTTTTTTTCTTTTTTTTTCTCCCAGGAAAACACGTGTAAAAAAGAAGCTTCTTCCGGCAATGTTATTACGATCTACCTCGGAGCACAGATTTCTACCCATTGCAAAAGAACTTCTAACCTTGGAAGCTGTGACAAAAATAATCTCGATCGCTGGCGCTCGGAAAGCCGATTTGCAGCTGCCCGTGTCGCTCGTCCGCCTGCCTGCCGGTGACGTACACGGGTAGGGAAAAGTAGGGAGTGTCATTGTTGCCAGTAGAGAGTCGCGTCCTGGGAACCTCGTGGCCGGCGTAACTTGAAAATTCAAAAACACCAGGGGAAAAGCATTATTTTTTATAAAATATTTTGACACAAATAAAAGGAAAACAGCGCAAAGACGAGGATAAGGTAAAAGGTAATTGAGAGGACACAGTGCTGACTCTCAATTGAAGATTTATTTGTGTTAGCATCGAGTATAAATAGAATACATGCCGCACCAAATAAACCGAGGAAAAAAACACAAAAAGCGCACATCACGTGTGCAATACAGCACCGTCACTGGTTTGCTCTCCTCGCTCCAATTGCTGCCGCTTTTTATCTGAAAGCACGAGTGACGGGGCGCTAACACAGTCTGGTCCCAGTCTCGCGATGTCACGAGCTTCTATAATTTCACGCGTGACTCTGTACGTCTTTATTTTTAAAACCACCTGTCATTTGTCGAAGACCGGGATGCAACCGCAATTTGTGCAGTGCACACAGAGGTGACCCGACACAACTTTATTAACGTTGTATCGGTGTTCTCTGATCCGATCGTTGACGCACCTTCCTGTTTGGCCGACATAACGACGGCCGCAAGATAATGGAATGGAATAGAACCCTCCCTGCACACAACTCACGCATTGATTTTGGTGTCTCTTAGTACACACAAGTGCAAACAGATGCAAACAGGAAGGTGCCTGCGTCCGATCTCACTTCGTCGCGGCGTTCGGTACGCATCAGAAGATACATTATTGACGTAGAACTGCTTCTTTCTCCGCGCCTGGAAGGGGGTGAAACGTGGGAAAGTCGATGTCACGAAAACTTGATCGTGGAAGCGACGTCACGCGCGTCAAAATAAATTTTGGAGGGTGTACAAAGTTGGGAAGTCCATGTTACGAAAACTTGGCGTAACGAAAACGTCATGCACATAAAAAAAAGTGTTTTTTTTTTAGCGCGGAATTAGGAAAACAAGAGAACCTGTGAGCTCTCGCGCGTGACGACGCAGTCCTCACAGCGCAGTACACGAATGACGCGGGGAACATGTTATGGCGACCGCCACTGAGGCGCCGTCGACTCCTTTCATACGGGTGTGCTTCTTCCCGAAAAACAACAACAACAAAACACTTCTTATTGTGCGTATGAAATGGCCGAATAGCGCGCCCAGGTTTTCTTCGTCGACGTACCTCGCACGCAATACTGCATATGCGACTCGGAGATGACGGAGCGGGGGCTGCAAAATTGCTTGTAGGCAACATTCCCTTCTTGCGCACCCGCCGTTGCCATGCGGCAGGAGTCCGTGGATGTATCTCCAGCTGCCACAAACAACACATATGGACAAAGGCAAGGCCTTTCTTACATCACCCCCCCCCCTCCTTCGTATCTTGCGCCACCATTTGGTTCTACAGAATTTTTTTCTTTCTCGGTATGTTTGCAGACCACGTGCGGTGTTCATTTCTGTCTACGAATGGCGCTTCGTAGAGGATGCACCGCATTCTTCGCTCATGTTAGCAGACGAACCGTATATACGATCGTTATCTTATCTCGTTCCGCGAGATGCAAATGAGACCTCGCTCCTGCGGTGACCACTATCGGACCCCGGAAGTCGGGTGGAGTCGCTCCGCCCGAAGACAAGAATGGGAGGGTAGCAAAAATGGAGGGGGAAGGGTTTTCCTGATACAACCAAGGTAACAGAAGTGGAAGGAGGATGGTGGCGTCGCTTTTTCTACATTTTCGCCTGTCGCTCGCTATGTGCTCCGTCGGTCCGACGGCAGCCAACTTGCGACAACAGCCAACCGCCTACTCAGTTTTATAATATTGCAGCCAGAAATGTTGCTGCGGATTGGATTTTCGGTTTTAATGACGCAGCGGCTGCTAAGGCCATAGTGCGCCAGAGCAATGGTAAAAGAAAAAACTGCGGTGCTATTTAGTTAAAGGTGGGGTATGATATGAGAGTTTAGAATCTTTCATGAAATGCAGAATATACAAAGAAAATCCACAAACTTAAATCTGCTGTAATAGGCCAATGCTGTTTAAGAAGTTAAAAACTTGGTTATGAGGAACGAGAGGCTCCTCTCCCAGCAAAAGGGCAGGGTGGAATGGGATCTGTTCTCTAAAAAACCGCGAGAAGTTGGTGCGACGCTCCTCATGATATTTCGGACATTGAATGAGAATGTGCAAGACGGAGAGTGTTTCACCACATTCTTCACATTGGAGCATCCTCTGCTCGCAGAAGGAAGCCATGTGTGAGGTAGGTGTGACCGATTCTCAGGCGACAGAGGACAACTTCATAAAACGCTCGTTATGTCGGCAACTGGCCCACTCAGAAAGAACAGGTTTCACATGATGGAGTTTATTATGGACTTCAGTATCCCATTCCTCCTGCCATTTCGTTTTAATCGCCTTTTTCAATGATGACCTGTAATCCAGGTATGGGATGCAGGTAACCTCTGTGTCCATGTCCTGACATATTCTAGCAGCCTTGTCGGCCTCCTCATTTCCGACAATACCGACGTGGCTAGGGACCCAACAGAAATTAATGGTGATGTTGGAATTCGTGGCAGCTACAATCTTGTTAAGTATTTGCAGAATAAAAGCATTTTTTGATCTATCTAGGGATGCAAGTGCACGGAGTGCACTGAGAGAATCTGAGAAAATTACGGCGGCCTTGATACCCTTACAAAAAAAAGTTGCCCAGTCTATAGAAATCTTTGCGACTTCTTAACGATCCTTGCGACTTTCTTCCCTACCCACTTTCTAACAACGTATTTGTATACATTGTGTATACACCTTTTTCAGACACGGGTCTATACACTGCAGTGGTTAAACTTTTTATCGAAATTGGATTCAATATTACCGCCCGCTTTGTATATACTTTTTATCAATAGTATTGTTCAGACTTTGTATAGACTTTGTTGAGGTGAAAGTCTGTACACTGCAGTCGTTACAGTGTGTATCAAAATTGAATTCATTTTTATCGCCCGCTTTTTATATACTTTTTATCAATGGTAGTGTTCAGACTTTGTATGGCCATTGTTGAGACGAAAGCCTATACACTGCAGTTGTTACAATCTGTATTGAGATTGGATTAATTTCTATAACCCACTTTTTATATACTTTCTATTAATGGTAGCGTTGAGACTTTGTATAGCCTTTGTTGAGACAAAAGCCTATTCACTGCAGTTGTTCCAATATGTGTCGAATTTTAATTAATGGTTTATTTGTCATTCTAATATACTTTTCATCAACATCAGTGGTCTATAAAGCTAGATAACTTAACTATATCTGTAAAATGTAAAGTGTAAAGAAGTGAGCTCATTTACACTTTCTATGGACACGGAAATTATAAATACATATTGGGTAGACCGATGTTCTTTTTAGCCAAATGAACACACATTTCACAAGTTGGAGGGTTACATTGAGAGCATATATAACCAATTTACGGTGCAAAGAGCAACACCCACAGAGATATGGACGTTAAGCCTGCTTTGGGCAAGACCAGGGCGGACGCGGTTATTAGTGTGCAATTATTCTATTCTTTTTTTGCCATTACAATTTTTTTTTTTTTACTTTTTGAGATTTCTGTTTTTTCTTTGTTCCGAGAAAGTTTGCATTCGAATTTTCTACTTAATCTGACTTTTTTTCCACTAAATCGGGAAACGTTTGCTGCATTAGCCATATAAAAGTGCGAAAATCGGGGTACAATATCGCGGAACACACGCTGGTTACGCGAATCATACAAAATGAAATTCTTGGCATACGACCGCCTCAAAGTTTCTAATATAAACATATATACTAATTACAGTAATTAAAAGTTAAATACAGAATTTTAGTTGATTATTATGATAATAGTGATGGTTATATTCCCATCTAATGTCCGCCGAGCCATATAAACACGCCGTGAAAACCGCATTCATATTACTTTTCCTCCCTTTATTTAAAAATTGGGCGTAGCTAACAAAAAAACACTGTGTTTTGACGTTAAAAAGAGACTCCCAGATTCGGGACGAACGCAACTGCGGGGGAAAAGCGAGTCCCTCTAGACGGCGGCTTCTATCGCGATGTAGCGGTCCGTGTCACCGAAAACCGGTTTACGGTGACATCGGTTGCCTGTGGCGGTGGGGTCCTTCTCTCCCACGGAGAAGCAGAGGGAGAAAGAACAAAGAGGATACGGCCAGGGAAGCACAGAACGGAATGGAAGACGAGTCTGTGCGCACGCCATTTTGACTATTGAACGAAAGCTGTTCGCAATAGAGATAATACAAGTGTTGTTGTTGTACTCATCGGAGCGCCTCATCTGCCAGCAAGAGACAACAGCTGCAACAGAAAATTTGGTGCCGGAAACCCGGGATTACAGCACTGCGAACACTTCGAACGCCGAAAGAAAAGTGAGTGATTCTTCCTTCTACTAGAACGACAGCACAGAAGTTCACAAGAAAAAGCGCAAGTCGATTCGGTCACAAGTGACGCGGCTAGTGGACGACGTTGAGGCGCTCCTACTGTCCGCGCAACCCAACAGCGAGGACCTAGAGCTACTCATCGAACGACTGCAGCCTGGAGCAGGGTCAACTTAACACCACCGATGCCACCATCGAGCCAGGAGCAAGATGAAGACCTCAAATTCACCCACGTCCTCGAATACGAGGAGAGGATCGTGACCTACTTGACAAAGCTGAAGAGCCAGCTAAGATGCAGAGCGGAACGCGGCTATCCATCTAACGAGAGTAACCTGATCGGAAGCACAAACAGATCGCCAACGGCAACGAACTTCTGAACTTGAACGTCTGAAATTCAACGGTCAACGGAAGAAATGGCAGCCTTTTGGGACCAGTTCCAGAACGCCACCCTTCTGAACTCGGACCTATCGCCGGCGGAAAGGTTTAACTACCTGCGATCAGCGCTGAGTGGCGATGGAGCAGCTGCCATTGCCGGTTTGACAGCCCACCACACAGTGCTACTCCGACGCCATGGACCTCCTGCGGAAGACGTTCGGAAGCCAGGAAGCACTCATCCAAGACCACATGGAAGGCTTGAAGGATATTTTTTATGTGTCGTCGTCACGGAACACTAAAGTCCTCGGACGTTTGTACGACAACCTACACTCTCGCGAGGACTCAAGGAGTTGGGGGTGAGCGAAGACTCCAGTGCAATGCTCTGCCCGGTCCTACGTCATGCTCTCCCAGATGACATGCTTCTGGAATACAACTTAAAAATGGCTGCGGTGGACACGGAGGACGACATCAGCCGGGGCCGGTCACTTTGGATACAAACTATATAGGCATAAATGTCTGAAACTTCCAGAATAAAAGTCTACAGGAGTTCTAGCAAACCTTTTCTATTCACAATGTATCCACCTTTTTATCGCGTTTCTTGAGCTAATTGGCCGACCACTCGGGATCGAAAAGCTGTAGACTGAAGTGTCTGAACTTTGAATAGAAGATCTACAGACATTCTAGCACTATTTCCTATCCACAATGTATCTCCATTTTTAACGACTTTCTTCAGTTAATTGGCCCGTCAATTTGGATACAAAAGGTATACACTAAAATGTCTGCACATTGGATAGAAAGTCTACAGGCATTCTATCTAAATCTCAGACACTTTAGTCTATAGCCGTTCGAAACCCAGTGGTCGGCCAATTAGCTCAAGAAACGCGATAAAAAGGTGGATACAATCTCAATAGGTAATCTATTCACTGAACCCACAATTGGGTATACAAGTTGGATACACACTCGCTCAATATTTTTGTAAGGG
>JAZHYW010015301.1:0-13055 GCA_037355805.1 Ixodes ricinus
CTGTTATTAACGCTTTGCAGGCAATTGAAGGAAGTTGCAGCTTGAGTCGGTAAGAGCGCCGAGGACGAGTTACGAAGAACGAAAGCGTCAACATAATAAGCGCACGTCCTGCGTTTCTTAGAAATGTCACTAACTTTGTAATGACCTAAATACACCGGTTAGGGAGTATATCGCGAGAATAATCTGATTATTTTGGAACTACTAAAATTGCTCGTAACCATTACTATATTGTCTCCCCTTTCTGGTGGCGTCCCTTGTTTGTGTATCAATGAGGTAGAAAGGCTTAGAGCGATACACTGGTATCCCGTTCACCACGCAAAACTGACCCCCCCCCCCCCCCCCTGGCTGCCGCCATGTTTTACAATTTTGACCACTAGCACACGTGACCGTACCAAATCCTGAGGCTTTTATGCGAAACTGAGCCGAGATGTCTTATTGCGATTGCTGTAAAAAAAACACGATTAACTATTTTTTGTTTACTATGAGCCACAGAGATCAGCGTCTAGCTCCAATAAAAACCCAGAATACAGCATCGGGGCTGACGGCATCTATCGGAGCCATTGCGAAGCTGCCCGAGTTTTTGTCATAAAATCACACTTTGGAACAAAAACGAACGAAACATAACTTAACGCGTCGGCACTGTTATTAAAGATCAATAGGCAATTATTTGTGCGCGGTAATTCGTTAAAATCTGGACGTAAAACTATAAGGTCACCTGTCTAGTGGTCAAAAATGTGCAACCATGGCGGCGGCCGGGTGGGGGTCACTTCCAGCTCTGCCTCGCTGGTTTACTTTGCATACAAGTTTCCTACCAAGAAAATCTCGAGACCAAGTTCCCGACAGGACAATGGTTTACCAAAATCGGTGGATCCAGTACATAAGTATAGTTTCTAGTTCGGTGATTCTAGTCTAACGATGGACGTACAAAAGAGCTGTTGCCAAAGCGGCAAAAAATCTGCCGCTTTCAAAATTTGAAGTAACCAAAAAAACAACGATTATATTTTCAAGTATAGCGGCCAATCGATTTTGTTCTCCGGTAATCGAGCAATCTAACTGCATACTTTATAACCAATAATAATTGTAGTTGTAATTCATTAATTTTTTGTAGCACTGCTTGCTGCGTAAGAAACCCATGCCCGTCCCGGGAATCATACTACCACCTCTCACCTAATGAGCTTGCGGCGTTAGCCTGTTTTTAAGCTCTCAGTGGGTACAGGGGAGTGACGTTTTGCTCGGGTGAAATATAAGTTAGGTAAAGCAATTTGATTTACGACATGTACGAATATAAACTTGGAACCTGCGGCATCTATAACGTCTGTCACACAGTCAGCAAAGGTGTAGTTTTTTTTTTTTTCTACTAAAACCAGTTTTTACGTCCGCATCAGGAGGCACACCTGACCGCTCTGGCAACCCATTATTGTTTGATCAAGTGAGAGAGCGACGCAAATGTAACGACCTAATGCAGGAAAAAAGAAGCCACGAGATACTTCGGGCGGTTTTATACATGGGCATAGGCAAATGAAAAAGACGCCGAACAATTGGTTAGAGAAAACGTTTCATGGAGTTTTTGGACGTTTTCAGACCAACCTCATGTCATCTATCTTTCGTCGGCGTTGTCTTTTTTCGCGTTGTCTATTGACGCCCTCCGTACAATAAGTACGGAGGGCGTACTTAATGACTAAATATCAATACGGGTACGTGCTCAGTAGAGAACATAACAGTCAGCGCGAACGAGTGAGCCTACGCGGGGAGTATTTTCCACAATGGAAGCTTGTCCGTAACACGCTTGTGCCGCGGGGAGAAGAAGGTCTTCCAGTTAGAGGAAGGCCATACTACTCATGTGTAGGTAAAGTTTTTTGAGGGCGATTCACACATTTGCGTTGAGTTGGACCGAGTGCGGGGTTGCTATGGCAACAGCTGCGTCGGCTCAACACAACGGGGTAGAAACCGGTTTTGTAGGAGCCGACGCAGCTGTTGCCGTAGCAACCCTCGCACTCGGTCCGACTCAACGCAAGGGCTCTAAACTTGTCAAACGCAAAGTCGGGGCCGATTTTCTAGGAGCGCATCGATTGGCCTATCACGACGATGACTACGCTCTTTTTTCGTCGACGTCCAATCGGCGCGCTCCGCGAGCTTTCTGTTCCAACTTTGTGTTTGACGACTGTAGGGCCCCAAGTGTGTGAATTGCCCTTTAGTATCAAGGTTAGAGTACCTCGAAGCGGGAACGCAATAAGTCAGGTCCAGGCCTTTCTTACGACTGTATTAAATAACTGAAATACTCCACATAATTCTTCAGTGCAGCACGGAATCGCCAGAGTCAAACCGAAACTTTCAATTGAAGTTCATCTCTTGAGCGGAACGCAGAGCGCCAATTGAACTTAAGGCTCAAGTTCAACCGAGGTCCTAATCCCGTATTGGTCCTTCGTAATTCACATCCAAGTCTGTCCTAGATCGGGACACGTCGTTGCGTTCACCGACACACTATAGAATGTCCGTTCGACATGCACCCCGGAATCAGGATGAGCAATATTATATGTCGCACTACCTTCAACGAAGGAAAGTACAAAGCTGAAGAGCTACCATGATCCGATGGCGCGGAGCTTCCAAGTTGATGCAATTTCGGCTGCGTAAAAGTAGTCCCATTGTAGGCTCTTTTATTCTTAAACATCCCACCGTCATCTCAGCTCAAAGTTTGTTTATCCAGGTAATCTTAAGCCGCATAGGTAACGAACTTTCCTCGGTCCATAATCCCGTTAAAAAAAATTCCCCCAATTATAGGTAGGAAAGCACCTTAGTCTTTTCGAGCGGAGTAAGAAAGAAGCAAAGCGGGACGACCTCAAATTCAACGCATACATCGCTTCGCACGTCTCGCTGCCAACAGCATATACCGCAGGAGTGGGGGGGATCCTAATCCGACAAGGAGCCACGCTCTGTTACCCAACGGAATCGTAAAGGCGATTGTTGCTTTCAAACCGTCCCAGTACAAACATATATATATACACGTCACACAAAGCGAGCCGTGTAAACCATGTCCAGCGCGCCTAATCCAAATACATGCGAAATTCCGAAACCCGATTCCTTATCATCATCTTCGGTAGGACTCGGCACACCTCATTAAACGCGGTCGGAATTAATGAGACAAAAATACGTAAACGTAAGTCTCGCGTATCCTTAAAAAAAAATAAGGGAAAAATAAAAAGAGAGTAGAGTATAAGCCGGTCGGGACACCACGCAACGAAACGTGCCGCCATGGTAGAAAACACAGCTCTTTTCGTTTCTAGAACGTTTCTCAGACGTGCGGATAACATCTCAGTTCTGCGGACCCTGTCAAGTAGGACGAAGTCTCCCACTGCATCGCTTAGAGGCGAAGCCGAATCAAAGTCGAAATAAGAAACGCTTCAAAGTTCGCCGACCACAAGAGACGGTGGAGCGAAGTGGATATCTTGCATTCAATGGACACACAGCGGCGCATCCTTTTCACCTGAATACTTCGTTTCACCTTATACCGGATCGCAGTGGGCGCATTGCGGGACATTAGAGCCTATCCCATTTCACGCGAGTCCCACGTGACCTTCGGGGCCCTCGGAGCGCGTATAGTCACGTGATTCATTCGCAGCGCTGCATTGGCTGGGATGCTTCGTAGCCTCCGCTTTGGTCCGAGGTAAGGTATAGGTGGTCGGTCCGCACCCCCTCCCCGGGGCAATCAAAACTGAAGTCGTCTGATTAGGCCAAGTGGACGGCCGTGTATGCGGCGATATCAACGACAGTCATCGAATGCGCCACGCATCTTGGGGCGCGGCAACGGAGGCGCTGGACGTCGTCGTCGTCGCCGTGCACGAGGCGACGGTGGATATATCGAAGGAGAGTGGATTTCGAACGTCATCGGGAGGTGGTTTCGTTTCGGACAACGACTCGCGCAAGAAGTGGGGCAGTCGAAGAAGATAAGGCGTGCGTCGTCCACCGGCGCGTTCTTGATCTCGTGGACAACACTGGCGAGGTGAAGCGGCGGCGCTTTCTGGGGCTTCTCCGTAATGAGAGAATCTCTCTTTTTTTTCTTTCTTTCTCTGGACCACCGTGGAGGCGATGGTGTGTAGGGCGGGTTGGTGCGCTATAACGAGGTCCGCTTAATTGTCCGGTTTACTTGACCTATCTTTAATTATTTCGGTTATATATAAAAAGAAAAATCTCAACGCGAAAAAAAAAAAAGAAAAAAGAGGCCACTTGCGGAAGCGACTCCTTAGGCCGGAAACACGCCTGGCAGTCATAACGGTCAATTGTCGCCGAGTTAAAACTGTTAATGAATACTTTTCATTTTTTACCTCAACGTTGCTTGTTGTTTGTTTCGCTAGTGCAGCTATAGCGCAGTTATGCGCGATTAATCCAGCTATTTATGTCGCCCATTTATTTGGTGCGTTATCGATAATATTGTTCTCAATTAGAGATGAAAAATTTTTTCCGGAACTTTGTTGGTAAATTGTTGACGGAAGAGTCGGAACCATAAACAGGAGTACCGTGAAATTGTGCTTATTTATTTGTAAGCGGTTGTTTGCTGGTATGATTTGCCGTGATTACCATCAGTATCAACCCCAGCGCCGTCAGTGGAACACAAATTGTCTCGAATGACAAACGAAGAGGCAGGAGAAAACTGAATGAACTAAAAATTTAATAGGGGGCGAACTTGTGCCATAAACGAAAGAAAAAAAAAGAACAGACGTCGAAAAAGCAGCAGCGAGTGCTAGCGGCGGCAGCAGCAAGCGACGCTACACAAGCGTAACAGCTGGCTATTGCGAGTGAATCAGTGAATGAATTGAGGAAACGGCGCTCGGCTCTTTATCTACTATGCTCGTCATCTCGAATATTCGACCTAGCCCTTACAAAAAATGAGTTTCAATTGACTTTCTGTTGTGTTCCTATAGAGTCCAATTGAAACTCAATATAAACTCAATGTCTAATGAGTTTGATCATTAGAAACTCAATTTTGATTCTATTGAACTTTACTCATTAGGAATGCAATTGAGGCCCCTGATCATAAGAAACTCAATGTCGATTCTATTGGCGACTTCACTCGGAATGCAATTGAGGTTGGATCATTAGAAACTCAATACCAATTCTAGTGAGATTTACTCATTAGGGATGCAATATGGTTTTATCACTAAGAGAAGTCAATATCGATTCTATTGAATTTACTCATTAGGAATGCAATTGAGTTTGGTCATAAGAACTCAACACTCGATTCAATTGAATTTACTCATTAGGAGAGGCAATTCAGTTTGGTCATAAGAAACTCAATACCGTTTCTATAGAATTTACTCATTAGGAATGCAATTGAGTTTGGTCATAAGAAACTCAATATTGATCCTATTGAATTTACTCATTACGATTGCAATTGAGCTTGGTCATAAGAAACTCAATAGCAATTCTATTGAATTACTCATTAGGAACGCAATTGAGTTTGTTGTTTTTGGTCGTTTGTGGATTACTGCACCGAACGATTATTGCTTGTACCAATGTTTTCTATTAAGGGATAGGGTCCAATGACTTCGAAACATTGTTTATCATTTATGAGACTTCCAAGGAGGAAGTAAAACTGGAACCTTAATAAATGTCTGAGGTGGTCACCGGCCAAATGAATACCTTTCTTATGTAGGGTATATAAGGCGGTGGGGCAGTTAAGGGGAGTACGATTAGTGGGTTGTGAGTGCTTAGTTATGATGTTTGTGTTCGTTTCCTTCATGTGCTTTGTTTCCTTCATGTTGCATGCTTTAAGGAAGCATACGCAGAAAAAATTCTTAACCAGTTGCAATTTTTTTTAAACGCAGTTAGCAATAAATTCTATTGAAACACGTTGCGAAAATTCAATTGAAACTCAATTGTAATATTTTTATTGAAACTCAATAGCAAAAGTTCTATTAAAGACACTTACTTGAAATTCAATTGAAATGCAATTGCTAAAATTCCAATTGCGCCTCAGTGGCCAATATCCTGGACGGTTCAATAGGGACTCACTAGAAAAAGTCAATTGAATTTCAATTGAGACTGAATGTAATATTGGTGAGACACTTTACTTTCTAATTGAAACTCAGTTCATTTTTGTAAGGGCTGGAATGTTCAGAAAAGAGCTAGGCAACAGTGATTCGCAGGTCATTCCGGTCTCCTATTCGCTTACGCTCGGGGTAAGAGCCTACGCGAATCTTCTAGATGAACGGAAGCGTATATCTTCTCGATCCTGAACGCGGCAATATACTCTAAGCGCCTTCTTTCCAACCAAGATATTAGTATCATATCGCGTTAAATTATTTGCTACGCAATTGTATATGTTTAACTTGTGGATATGCTGTACTCAATCGCCAACATCAAGGGCTAGTAAACCAGTATCAGGAGCACAATTAAACCTACGAAGCGTTTCGATATCTGATTTTAATGCTGCAGATTAAAAAAATCCGTATAGTATAGCCAGTAAACGTTTAATAAACTGTCGATCATGTTATAACGTGCTTAGCCACATAAACACAAAGTGGTCACGCTTTGCCTTCCCTTCTCACTCCACCCCCCCTCTTTTTTTTGTCGTGAATAAAAACAAAGCGACCGAAGCACGAAACAACCAAGAAATTTTATTCACTCAGTCCAGCTTGTTGGAGACTCACGGCTAAAGATGGATTCGTATCAAAACCATCCTTACCGACTTGGAGTGTTCCCAAATAACTGATTCCACGGATGCCCAACTATACTTCGTCTCATCCTATGACGGAGTGCAGAAAAAATCTACGGACCGCCATATACAATCACGGGCCACTTGGAAATTGCGCGATATTTCGCTTCCATGTGCACGTATTGGTGCCGCGTCTCGGATCGCTGATGGCGATGGGCGGACTGCGGTTCGAATCGAATAGCACCGAGTGACTCATTCGTTTTAAATTGCAAACAAAGCCACTGCTCTTTGCACTGTAGAAGCTATAGGAAGGATAGAGCGCTTTTTGATTCGGAGCACTATTCGTCCACCCTAATCAATGTTAAGCATGCCATAGTTTAGCGTGGAACGTGATTGGACTTGGCGGCCCGTTGCTTTGGCCTTCAGTCCATCGTAGGATGAGACAAAATATAGCGAATCTGTATTAGAAATATTAAAACCAAAAGGAAAACACTAAATGGGCGCCGCACCATCATTCCATACACGATGAACGGTGTCACTGACCACTTAAAAAACGCAAAATGCGTTTTTTTAATGCTGGTTTTATTGGGTTTAGGTTTTCGGCGTTATTATTGGCTGATGACGCGATGTTGCAATCTCATTGGCCGCGGAGCGTAATGACGTGCTCGGCGCTCGACCACGCCCTGCGCGCGTTTTTTAAACTGCCAGCGACCACGAAGAAAACGAAATATAAGTTATAACAACCGCGAAATTTATAACGTGATTGTCCAGGGTTCCACTTCGCCCAGTAACGCATGCTTGCGTTGATTTGTCGTCCGTATGATTGGCTATAAGAGTGCGAGCGGATTATAGAAGAGATGGCACTCTGCCGTTCAAAAAGCGCCTTTTTCAGCGAAGCTGTCTATGGCTATTGGCTCTGGCGGATCGCTTCCGGGGACAGACCGAGCGTATACCAGCAATTTTCAAACGCAACGATGTATGCCCCTTTATACTCCTCTCCACAGCCGCCACCTCTTTCCCGAGTAATGTATACTCCTCGCCACGCGCGGCGTCTCTCTCCCCCCTGACATTGCGCAATGCCGCGCGCTCTTCGGCGGCCACCTGTGCGGCGCGCATTATAGAGCCTGCGCCGTGATTGGTGTAGCCGCGCTATATTAAAACGTCATTGTCTCCACCACAGCAGCGCCAGCTTCGCAGGACTCTCCCCCCCCCACGCGGGGGAGGGCTCTCAAATTTATTCACGTTCGGATTAAGCAGATACTCGCAAAAGCTCCAACGTAAATGTTATAACCGCCAGAAAAGCGCCATTTTCATTCAAAACTAATCACTGGTTCGCCCCATCGATGTACCGTCGATCTCTTCGTGTTCATCTCATCAAAACAAAACTTCAGATATGTTCGCCTCTCTATACACTCAACCGCAGGTGCATGTTTCTCTTGTTAAAAGACCAATTAAGGAATTCCACGGGAGGCAACTGGCTAATGAAAAGACCCCAATCACATCTTGACGCAACAGGATGAGCACTGTATACTATCGGGACCGGTTATAACGAAGTCGGTTATCAACGAAATAGCGTCTACGGCGAAGCGATCGCGATTTCCCATTCCCTTTTGCACTTCGTTATAACCGAAGTCGGTTATAACGAAAATAACGACTACAGCGAAGCGATCACGATTTCCCATTCGCTTTTTGCACTTCGTTATAACCGAAGTCGGTTATAACGAAATAGCGGATATATCGAAGTGATTTCCGATTTCCATTGACTTCGTTATAACCGGTCTCGACAGTACTTCGTTCCACTTTGTGTCCGACCGCAACCCACTCCCCGATCCGAGGGAGCCAATCAAGGAACGCCGAAAAAGGCTATTGTCACGGCCCTCATTTTTTTTTGTTCATTTCTACCAGAGACAAGACCAATCATTCACAGTGAACGTGCCGTGATCCTGCGCTTTCTTTTCTCGCGAGCGTGATTGGTAACCGCAAAGACGACGAGCGTCGCGACGACACACTTAATTTTGGCGCTATACTAATAGACAACTTTTCAAAAGTTCGCGCCGCCAACGCCCGTCCGCCATTGCTTGACCACGTGATCACGTGCTCTGAGCGTGTATTGGAGGACGCGAGCGCTCCGTCAGCGTCCGGAAAGGACTCGGGTCCAATCACGCGCATTCTGTCCAAGCAATATGGCGACGGACAATGTTGCTTAATGGACTTTTGAAAAGTGTCCATAATAGCTCCATGGAATCGTAGATAGTTAATGGGGTAATACATCGAAAAAGAAAAAAGAAATACAGATTAAAACCGGTGACGTAGGCAAGACATCGAGTATAACAAAGTTAAAAAAACACATAGTCAAAAATGCACACACTAAACGAGACGCGCAACAAACATCTCTACAGACTCTTGGTGGTCAACTACGGGAAAGATTGTTACGGTCCTCCCCTGTTTGCGGAAAGCAGAAAAAAAAAATGTAAGCAATGGATACGGCACTTGGATGGAACAATGGACTGTCTTTTTCTTTCAGAATAGCAATGAGAAACATTTATGTAATTATCGACAATTCAATAATGCTTGCGGTACTGGCTGAGATCCCAGTTAGGCTCAGATCTCGGCATCGTCATTGGTCAATAATTCTTCAAAGATTTCTAGGATTGGCAAGATGCTATACAGAAAAGTAAACGGCAAAATCTTTTTTTTTAGAGTGTTGCGTTGATGCATTAGCCAGAATACGAACGAAATGAATAACGAATTTAGCCTCTTGGAGCGCTACAATCTGCGCAATTACTAACTCAGCGTAACATTACCGGTATAAAACCTGACAAAGAAATAAGGCACGTGAACGATAATGCCTTTCAAAAATTTGAAGGAAAGAAAAAGAAAGGAAAAAGAGGCTCTCTGAGGGTTTCAGATACAAGCGTTCCGCGCAACGCTCCACGCTTTGGCCCAATTCGTAACGTTATTTCTTACACACGATAAAAAAAAAATAAATAAATAAATAAGTAAAGCGAGTTAAAAAGGAAAACCTGATTTTTACGCTGGTTTGCGTCCGTTGTATGCTTGCATCGCATCTGAGAACCCAGAAATTAAAACGTCCGGGATCTCCTTGGCGACTTGTTTGGTTTTTATGCATGTCGAACAAAAGGATACCGCGGAAAGTTCTTGAAAGTTCTCGGGCCAATAGCAAAATCTGATGTTAATAATAATGTAATAATAAATTGTTTATTGAGCAATTCTTGTACATAATATTAGATCGAAGGCCCGCCTAAGCGCGCGAGCGCTTGTGTGCGGGACCGTGGCAACTAACAGAGTGCTCAAAATAATTAAAACAATGGTGACACAAACATTCTTGCCAAGAACAGGTTATACAATATTAACACAGGCAAATTGGACAACAAAAGAAGGAACAGTATGTATACACCTAAACATGACGGGAGCACCACTCCTTTAATTTCTGTTTCGCGTCTTTCAGAGACGGCAGGTCGTACAATTCTTCCCGGAAGTCTATTGAAGTAGAATGGAATATAATATTTTCTCAAACGCTTCTCGTAATTAGGTATACCATAGGAATGGAAAAGGTTTCAGAATGTCTTAGATGTTTTTTCTGTTGACTCTATACTTGAAATCGTTGATATAATAATACTTCATTAAAATTACATATTCCTCAATTCCTCTACCTGCAATATTTGTAGAGAAGGCAATTTCTCAATTAATCTTCTCGTGTGCCTGCAATGAGGCTCTGCCCCCGTCAAAAATCAAAACAAAAAATGTTTAGCTCACCCCATACGTTGTCAATAACGCAAGTAAAAAAAAAAGTTATTGGATTACATTGTTCGCCTGGCTGACTGAACAAAGCGCATTATTTTTGCTATACGGGCAGCAACTGAAGAAGAGGAGGAGACGAAAAGTGGGAGAGGGGGGGGGGAGCCGCCGGAGAGTCGAGGTCTGACTGGGGGGATTGGAGTGCCTTGGCCTCTACTCACTCTTCGAACGCATTCGAAAGCCAAATGCTGGCGTCCGGCTCTCGGCGTTCAAACAGTCCGTCACCACTGAAAATGTATGAAAATCACTTGGCACTTTGAGTACGATAACGGTTCGTGTTGAAACATTGACATCGCGTGCTCGAACGACTGGGGCTACGTTATGTCGGAGTTCGAGCTCTCCGCTGATATCTAGTTTATTTTGTGCGGTGCGAAAAACAGGGGTTCGGTTTTCTGACGGACGCCCAGTATATAGGTGTACCCAAGAAAGAAAGTTTCTGCTCCGTGGCACTGAGAATGGTGAAACGTCACGATAATTTCCAGAACGCAGACTTTTTTTTTGTTTTTTTTTCTTCTTTTTTTAGCTTTCGGCAACTTACAGTGAAAGAAACGCAGGGCGTGCTTATTATAGGCTTCTGACTTCGTGATTGGCTCTTTTTTAGTTCCCATCGGCTGACGCTTCAATCTCAGTGGCTGCAAAGCGATAATGAGATGCTCAAAACTTTATTTTTTAATTTTTTTTATTTACTCCGGCAGTACATGTATAACGTTTTCGACCTTCATTTCACACTTTTGTACCGTACAAGACGATTCCAGGATCTTAATGCTAATCTCCTGTGGGTCCCATGGATGAACCTGAGCACCGACCTTTCAGCAGCAGCCGGTGTGCCGCCATATCGCGAACCTAAACTCTCCGAGAGTCTGTACACCCTATATCCAGTTAATCCCGGGTGATGTGCGAGGCGATTAATTTGTGCACGCCGAGAACACGAAAGTTTCGACGAGCTGCACGGTTCCCCGCTTGCCTTTAGAGCGGACGCATACCCGTCAGCACCTATAGAAGAATAGTGCCGTCTCACACGACGTCATCGCCAGTGGTCCGCCCCACACGGCAAACACTCCCGGCGCTGAGACGCTGCGTGACGCTATGGCGGCGACGCTGTACGCAGGCTGAACGGCACTGCTCACCGGTGATGACGTCTGCGGAGGAAAGGGCTTGCCTTCTCGGCAATATTGCCATACTTGCACATCGTGACCGGCGCGTGGTCGTTTTGTTCCAGGTCGTGACCGCATTAGGCGGAGGGGAAAATCAGAGCGTCGCTGGACTCATTAAGCTGCAGAGATGGGCTGTTTGCTTGCTCGCCGTGTGCTTGGTGTTGGTTTGTTTTGCCCTGGACAACGTAATTATCGCCGTACTCGCGGCCGTGCCAGTTTGTAAATGCAAATAATGATCAATAGTACCGGTAATATACCTCTGGTTTGGAGCTGGTGGTGAAAGAGGAAAGGCAGTGCAAAGCTTTTATCGCTACGGCAATTACGTTCAGATTTGGCTTTCGCAGGCCCTTACTAGAACCCACACAATTTGCAAAAATATCCATATCGCTGGGGCATATATACGTATATTAACCAATGAACAACTATCAATTTGTCTCTCGAATACTAGACGTATACGATGAACGAATTGACGTTCCATGCTGCGTATATGTTTCTCTCCGTGTCTAGAACAGATGTAGAAAATTATTGAATTGCTAAATACCGGTCAAAATAGAGTTTTAGCAGATCGGTCCGATATCGATTCATGCTCAACGGCGTCGGCGGAGTGCGTGCCGGAACAATCGACTAAAACTCCTTAATGTCGTGTTTTCTTTATCGAAGCTTTGTGTATTTGGCCTTTGTCTGGAAAATAGACCTTCCAGAATCATCAAAACAGCAACCGACGTTTCGCTAAAAAAAAGGAATGTTTTTGTTAGGCCAAATTTTTTTTTTTTTCAGTGAAACGTCAAATGCCGTTTTAAAGGGGCGATGCAACAATTTTTGTACTTTGCAACAAATACCGCTTAGAACGGATCCCTGACGTTAATGACCTATAAAACACCACGTTCGTTTTTTCACCCCACGCAATAGAAAGTCCCAGAAAAAAATTAAAGAAAACGAGCAGCGTTCATTCCCTCAACTCGCAGCCAGAACAAGCGGCCACGTGATCTGGAGCCGATTATATGCCGCCAATGTTGATCATAGCCACGCGCTGGGGTTGGCAAAGCACAGGACACGCGCCTGAGTTCCAGACATTGTTATGGCTCGGCTACTGTCGTCGTTGCAGCGAGTTGGACACGGGCCACTACCCGAATGCTTCTCGAGCTAGTAATTATCACGAGCCCAAATCGAGTGCCCACGCAATGCTCGGGTCCAATCTATGAGCCAGCATTCAAATATCGTCACATGGGTGTACTGCGGTCCCCACCGTTACGTCATCAAATTTTGCAAAGGAGAGATTGAATGAAAATGATCGCTTTTGTCCTTGAAATTGCACCGCAACAAAGGAGTTTCTTGGCCGGTGGCGTTGCGTGCGAGTATCCTTGAGTCCTACTAGTGCCAGTAAACTCGTGTAAAGTGAAAAACATTCTAACTGAATATCGTTGCACCGCTCC
>JAZHYW010015302.1:0-24904 GCA_037355805.1 Ixodes ricinus
CCATTTCTAAGTATGCGCTGGTGTATGCTCGAATGCGGCCGGTTGATCAACAAACGATGACCCGTAGCAGACGTGCCGGCCGGCGTACACAAATAAAATTCGAATAAAAATGCATAACGAGCTTACACTTCTTAATATATTTAATAAATATCAAAAAGCACGTATGACGATTTCGGATCAGAAACTCAATCGAAGGCGAAAATAGGAGGTCATCGCAGACGACAGTGGAAGAAAACAACAACAACAACAACGAAGTTGCAGACGGCCCTCAAAATGTCCGAGCCTAGCGTAGCAGACCAACAGACGAACCGGGGGTCGAAGCGAAGGAAAGAGAGTAAACACTAAGCCAAACAAAACAAGGATACGCGATGGCGTACGCGTCAAGTAAACAACAAAAACAAAAAAGAGCAAAAAAAGAAAACACAGCAACACAAAAGCAGGAGGAAGAAAGACGCGGCAGAGGTGGCGTCGCCTCAAAAATATAAATGAAAGAAGACTCAAAAATGGAAAGTGTGGAGACGGTTCAACGGGTGTCGGCCTTTATCCCAGAAGTAAAGAAGCCAAAGAAGCAGCGAAGCAGAAGATGTTAGTCGTCGCCGCGCTAACAATCGGAATTTGTGCACTGTAAATAACGTGACTGAAATCACCTTTTTTTTGCGGGGCTACGGCGCTCTCCCCTTCTTGCTTTGCAAGCGCGAGAAGTCTGCTTTTTTCGTAACTCCTCTTTTATTATTCTATAATAGCGTCAAATTTGCATATGCACAACGACTTCTTTCAGAGCATTCTGACATCTACGTACGTGGTTCGAAATTGACTTTTGCTTCTTCATCCGGAGACGATCTTAACGGGATTAGCCAGCTCGCCTATTCGACGAAACGGTTATAAGCAAGACATTCATGAGAAATGGGAATTGCAACAACAAAACGAATTGACTGATAAGAACAATAAAGTTGAAACGAAGCTATGTTCTGAAATGTTTGTACATTGCCCTTTTTCACGAAACAGCGCGAAGGCATATATTCGTGTTTTGCCTGGCTTACATAAGTTGTGACAGAATGTTTTCTTCGGGAGAACTCCAAAATTGCACCCTACAAGCTGTAACATCTTTCCCACGCGAAGAAAATGTCCTTCACTCATGAGCTGGCACCCATTTTTTAACTTTCAAAGCAGCGAATGTCCGTGACAATTTTTTTTCGTTGGTCACCTCGCACGGAGATAGGCAAAACCAATGCATTTTGGAGAATTCGTCTGCTAGCGGAGACTCCGAGCTCGCCAGGGGCGCTGCAATCACTTTTCGCCCGCTTTCCGCGGGAGTTGCCAGTATTGGCTTCCACGGTATTTGGTGAAAGAGTGCACTTGCGCACGAGTGCTGTCATGTGTCGTGGTGCGGGTTGTCTAGCATAGCGTCTGCAGAGTCTACTGTGTTTGAATAGAAGATTGTTCAGCGATGTAACTTCACAGTGAAGTAGCCTAGTGACATCCGCGGCTCTCACTCGGACAGAACGTCTGGACATAGCGGGTGGACCAACACTGACAGAGGCTGGTCATTTGATGACACCTAGCGTTGCTGCGTATGCTCGGTTGCTCTTGGGCATCTCCACTCGGTTCAGGCAGGTAGAGTTAGAGGCGGTCTGTTTCACTTTTTTCAGTTGTGCTGCCAACGTGCAGTTTGCGGATCGTAACTAGAAGAGATACTTTCTTTTCGCAGCTTGAGTAGAATTGTTCCGATTCCGATAAAACTTTTGACCATGGGTAAGGAAACATTGATCTGCAGGTAACTTAATAGCACGGCAATTTTCGATACAGCACTGACTTCTCTTCATGTTAAATATTTATATTACTGCAAGAGCTAAAAGTTGAAAAAAAAATGCATCGAACCTGCGATTTCACAGCCCACAGTACCATTATTATGTTATCCAGGTCGGAATTCAATGTTTTGTAGAACTCCACGCTGGTAAACAGATAGCATATGATTTGAAAATATTATATATATATCAATTCAACGCAAATAATGCGGCATCACCCGGAAACAGGCATCCGTCGTGGTGATCCATGCTTCCCAACGTCTGCCTAGAGCAGACGACGCATCCACACGAGCGATTATTTAAATTTAGGCCGTACACTGGTAACACAATTCGATCTTCACTGAAGCACCGGACGGTACCGCACCATTTTCCGCTAGAATTGTTTTTCCACCGACACTATGCGACAAAATAAACGCAAGAATCTACGCCGTCTCGCGCGCGAACGTGGAGAGCCTATGGGGCGGCCGTGCTTCTATCCCCGCTTTGATGATGATGATAGCGCGACAGTAGCGCCACCTCTAGGTCGATCTCGAGGCCAATTGACCCCGTAAGTGATGACGTCACAACATGGCGTTTGGGTCCAAACAAACCGTTGCTAGGGACGTTGCTATGGACTAATGCATGGAGACTCCACATGAGGCTAGATTTTTGCTTACAAGTAAGTAAATAATTTTTTGTAAGCAACCTAACTTCTTGATATCTAATTATGAAGATGTTCTTGTCGTCTCAGTGTCATATTGCAACGATGAAAGCCATTTCTGAAGTCTTACACTCCGCTTTGCTTTGGTAGCAGACGACACGATAGATTTGCTGGCCTCTGTTGCAGCGGGCGTCTTCATTGAAATGCGTCGGTAAACAAGCGACAAAAACAAGTGGATTGCCGTGGCCGTAGAGGCCTCCGCAATGTGCGTTCTTTTTTTCCTGTGAACAACCCAGCTTAGTTACGAGGGGTGAAAATGCAGTAAAATCAAACCACGTCACGCAGATCAGTTACGACGACGACCTGAAGTGCATTACCGGCGTAGTGCAGGCCACCATGAGAAACAAATCGTACGCCGTCGAGGTAAGTCGTTTGTTATTATTATTTTATTATTGTGGTTGTCAGGTTATTAAAGAATTGCATGTCTATCGCGATTTCGCAGTATTTTGCTTTTTTTTTCCCCTTGGTATACATCAAATTCCGTGGATGTGCTCTTTTGGTGAAGATCTTCATTCTTCATCGAACCCGCGATGCGAGTACAGTCTGTAATAGACTCACCTTATGTTTTTTATCCAGTTCTTTCGCGCTTTGGGGTCTTGCGGAAATCTGAAGAAACTGCAAGAATCTCTCTCCACGCGATGGTTACAACCAGGTATACGAAGCACCCTCGCATAGCGCGAGTCCGCAAACAAAATTTGGGATCTCAACCGTTCGCCTGAAGTGCTTTTCTCGCGGGTGCAATGCGATCTTTTAGCAGACTATCATCTCGATCGACGCCCGGACTTTCGATAAACCATATTTTGCATCGCACCACACTATGAAATCTTAAGAGTGTATGAAACTCATTATATTTCAAACAAATGCGATGTCAGAATATCGTCTTTATTCACACGATGCAAACGACGGCCCCACTTGGACGGCCGGCGTGCGGCAGACGGCATACTTCTTGCATTCGTCGTCTGCTGCAGGCATCTTGAGGACCGGAAGTTGCAGTCGTAAATATTTCAGAAACGAGCGATTACCGGCACACTTCTGTCGAAACATATATGACATTCAAGCTTTCTATATCTGTGATTTTTAGAAGTTTAAATCCTACTCCTGATTTTTGAACGGTCGGGTTTTCGTAGCAAAACCGAGCCACATGTATTCGTCCATAACAACGACCCTAGCAACGGTTTGTTTGGACCCATGACGTCACACTTACGGAGTCAATAGCCAACGGTAGCCTGCGGTAACGCTATGCTAAAACTGCCTATTACCATAATCGGCGTGTTTAGGGGTTTAGGGGTTTTATTCATTGGTTTACCGGACAATGCATATTTAAATATACCGTACTTTTTGTTTTTTGTACCGTTTTATTTGCAACGTTGTGGCCCCCTCGCAAAAACTGCCCGTTCTAAGCTCTCGTCACGAACGGTTGGCTAACTAGACGCGCTTGAAATGCTTCGGGCATTTCTTTATTTGTTTTGTAATTACCCTTAAAGCAAGTACGCGTATTCTATCTTTTAAAATCCTTGGAATAAATGGTCATGTTCCTATGCCCTTAAAACGCAAACCCATTCCCGACGTGTATTGCTCGACATATCGTTGCGCGATTAGTTTTCTCCTACTTAGGGCAAAGAATAGACTTTTCATAGACCGAACGCTAGAGCTCTACATCCGTCACGTTGAGCACAGATCGAGCTGGCGGTCATGCACAAGACCAGAAATCCGCAGCGTATGCGATATACGAAAAGTCCCCAATGAAATTAGACGTGCCGGTCCTTCGTGCAACGCTGTTGCGAGGTGGAGCACAAGAATTCCTATTTTAAACGCGCTCACTTTTTTCGTTACAACGGCCTCACGCATCAAAGCCGACAGTCCCTCGCCACCTTTCCGCGCCGCCGCCGCCGCTGCCGTCCCCGTTCCTCTAGTTCTCCGGTCGTCCGCGGGAGGGCGAGCGGCGCGCTGGAGTTGCGAATAGTATCACGCAGTGGAATTGTCGCGGCCTTTTTTCTAATATTGATGACATAAATTTTTTCTCGATGAGCTTCGACCTGTGGCCATTTGCCTGCAGGAGACTCATCTTAGGGACACGCATGCAAAAGTTTTACGCCGCCATCAAGTTTTCAGAAAGGACCGTGCATCATCTAGCAACTCGTCTGGTGGAGTGGCTGTTGTTGTCCAGAGCGGTCTAGCCTGTGCTCCAGTTCCTCTCACGACCTCGCTGGAGGTAGTGGCAGTTCGTGTTCTTCTCGACCGCCTTATTACACTGGTTTCAATCTACCTACCACCAAATATTTCACTGCATCTACAGGACCTTCAAGGACTCGTTAGCCAGCTTCCACAACCTTTTTAATTTTAGGAGATTTTAATGCACACCACCCCATGTGGGGCAGTGCCCGCCAAGACTCCCGTGGTGGGGTCATTGAACGATTTTTGCTATCATCTGGCCTTTGCCTTTTAAATGGAAGTGATCCAACTTTTTTTAGTGCATCTCATAATACTTTCACCTCCATAGATTTGTCTCTTTCATCACCATCTTTACTTCCATGCTTTTCATGGAAGGTTTTAGACAATCCCTTTGGGAGTGACCATTTTCCTGTGATTTTAGAAAGTATAGCATCACTCCCTTCTCTTCGAACCAGCATCCCCAGGTGGAAGTTGGATAAGGCGGACTGGGCTCTTTTTGCTTTGGAGGCGGTACTTGACTCTACCGAATTTTTATCTATGTCGCCTGAGAATGCAACCTTGTACATTACTGACCGAATCATAAATGCAGCATCTATTTCTATTCCACAAACATCGGGGAATCTTCCGAAGCGGTGCAAGCCTTGGTGGACCAAGGAGTGTACTGCCACACGTAAGTCTCAGAACAAGGCCTGGGGCATTTTTCGCCGCTACCCAAGTACCATGAACAAGATCGAATTTAAAAAAAGTAAAGCAAAGGCTCGTCGGACAAGGAGGCAAGCCAAGAGGACCTCATGGATGAAGTATGTCTCCAAGGTAAACAGTTTTGTTACTTCAAAAGAGGTGTGGGACCGTATGAGAAAGATTAGGGGCAATTATCTTTCTTTTAGGATACCTCTTTTACCCTCAGCTGTGCCAACATTAAAGGGCCAGGCAAATTGTCTCGCAAATTATTTTCAAGAAGTTTCTGGTTCATCCAGTTACACTGCGAAATTTCAAAAATTCAGGGCTATAGCAGAAAAGCAGCCAATTGCTATGTCTGGATCAGATGCTCTAGAATATAACCAGCCTTTCACATTGTGTGAACTTGAGGTGGCCCTTGCAACAAAAAAGGAATCTGCACCTGGACCTGACAGAATTAAATATGAAATGTTGCGGCACTTGTCCCGTGAATCCCTAGGACATTTGTTGGCATTTTTTAACCATTTGTGGGGAGCTTCTGCTTTTCCGCAGTGCTGGAAACGTGCGCATATAATTCCCTTGCTGAAACCCGGTAAAGATTCTTCACTGCCTACGAGCTATCGCCCCATTGCGCTGACCAGTTGTCTCGGAAAAACTTACGAGAGGCTGATAAATAGGCGACTAATGCACTTTTTGGAGGCTGAAAAAATTTTAGATACGAATCAATGTGGATTTAGAATGGGTCGTTCAACCTTAGATCATCTTGTTCGCCTGGAAACTTCCATACGTGAAGCTTTTGTACACCGACAGCACTGCGTGTCGGTATTCTTCGACCTAGAGAAGGCTTACGACACTACTTGGCGTTATGGGATCCTCAAGGACTTGCACATGTATGGCATCCGTGGCCGAATGCTGCGTTGCATACAGGATTTTCTTACTAACCGAACTTTTCAGGTTAGGTTTGGCTCCACGCTTTCTGACGTTTTTCTTCAAGAAAATGGGGTCCCCCAAGGGGGTGTATTGAGTGTTACTCTGTTTGCAGTGAAGATAAACAGCCTGGCTGCAGCGATACCACCATCTGTCTCCTATTCGTTATATGTAGACGATGTGCAGATTTCCTTTTCTTCCTGCAACCTCTCAAGTTGCGAGCGCCAACTGCAGGTCTCTATAAATAAAATGAGTAAATGGGCCGATGAAAATGGGTTTAGATTTTCTCCTGAAAAGACAGTATGCGTGCCCTTCTCACTGCGGCGTGGCCTTTCACTTGAGCCCAGTTTACAACTCAATAGTATATCTGTACCTGTAAAGCAAGAGCACAAATTTTTAGGAGTTGTTTTTGACAAGAAACTTACGTTTTTGGCCCACATCAAAGAACTGAAGAAGAAGTGCCTGCAAGCGTCTAATATCCTCAAAGTGCTTTCCCACATGTCTTGGGGGTCTGACAGGCGATGTCTCATCCGATTATACAATGCCCTGGTTCGCTCCCGCCTGGACTACGGTGCAATTGTGTATGGATCAGCACGGGAATCTGTTTTAAAAATGCTAGATCCGGTTCATCATCTTGGCCTTCGACTTGCTACAGGAGCTTTTCGGACTTCGCCTGTAATGAGCTTGTATGCAGATGCTTATCAAATTTCTTTAGGAAAAAGGAGACAATATCTTACCCTTTGTTATGGATACAAAGTTAAATCTGACCCTGCACATCCCGCCTTTAGCTGTGTACAGACTTCTTCTCTCTTACGACTTTTTGAAAATAAGCCAAGCATTGTGCGACCATTAAGCTTTCGGCTTCAAAGTATTTCAACTTCCCTGCAGCTTACAATCCCTGAGAACAGCATGATTACAAGGGTCGAGAGCATTCCTCCCTGGAGTGCAGTAAAAGTTTCATGCGACTGGTCACTGGCAAAATTTCATAAGAAATCAGTCGAACCTCTTGTGATTCAGCAAGAGTTTTTAGCATTGCTGGAGAAATATCAAGATTACCTGCAATTTTATACCGATGGCGCCAAAACCTCATCCTACGTAGGTTCTGCAGTGTTTTCACCACAGTACAAGAAAGCAAGACGTATCAATAGCATTGCAAGTATTTTTACTGCTGAGCTATATGGTATAATGATGGCCCTTGAACATATCTTAAAGAATCATGTGATGAAAGCTATTTTGTTTGTTGACTCTCAGAGTGCCCTTCTCTCGGTTTGCTCTCTTACCGATACAAGAAACTGGCTTACACAACAAGTGCGTGTAAAGATGCACCGTGCACTCCTACTTGGACTCGATATTAAACTCTGCTGGGTACCGAGCCATGTAGGAATTATTGGTAATGAAGGGGCAGATAAGCTAGCTGCCTCTGTCAAGGATAACATTAAAATATCCCTTGAACTGCCCTATGAAGATTTTAAGCCAGCTTTCAGAAGAGCAATTAACAAGGTATGGCAGTCAGAATGGGATAGGGAAATTGACAATAAACTACACGTTATCAAACCTTGTTTGGAGGTGTGGGAGAGCTCCCATCACAAGAACCGTTTCCATGAAGTTTTGATGTCCCGATTGAGGATTGGTCACTCGCGCTTGACACATCTGCATTTGCTTTGTGGTGAAGATGCTCCACAGTGTGAGCACTGCGGCAAAGTAGTGACTGTATTACACATTTTGTGGAATTGCAGGCACCTACATGAACAGCGACGGGCATGTTTCCCAGAACTTTTTAGATATCATCTCCCGTTTCACCCTGCCTTCCTTCTCGGTGATCAACCTCTAGTGCCTTTTCGGCGTGTTTTAGAATTTCTTAAAGTAACTGGCTACATACACCGGTTGTAACTTTTATTCATAAAACATATCACCCCCATTGTAGATATTTTAGAATGTTGTAAATTATGGTCAGTGTAATCTTAAAATTCATAGACATAGTAATTTTTTATGCCCTGAACTCATGTTTATGTGATACACGACTCATGTTCATAGTCTTATTAAATCATCAGCTACTATAGCTCTGTTTCTTCAACCCTTGTTTCCGCAATAGTTTATGCACTTGGCGCATTTTGGCCCTGGTAGCTCTTGCGCCATAAAACTCAAATCAAACATCAGTTTTGAAAGGCGATATTAGTCGAATCATTAACAAAAAAAACAGTTTTTTTGTAGTCTATAATGTTCCGTGGTGTCTGGGACATAATGCGACCAACTACGGCCAATATGGATGCGGTGTTCTAGTACCAATAGTCATTGAGACAGAAAGCCCCAACTGTAATTGACGGCTATATAGACCTGGCAAAATGTTTATTTTTCTAATTTAATACAATAGATTGTAATACGTTTTAGCGGATTTTTTAATGATCCGTTTCCAAGGGCTCATCTTGAAAAATTTAGAAATACTCCAACATATTAATATTTTTAATTGGCACACACAAAATTTGACCATTTAGACTTTTTCGATATTTCGAAAACTTCTGGGACCAATACAAAAAAAAAACACTTACAAGAGTTGAGCGCTTCTTTCTTAAAAGTGAACTAGTCATGAAATAGTCCATACAAAAAGTTTCAGCCTACATACTTAATGCTTAAATGTGTTAAAAATCGCCGAAAAATGACTAAACGTGAGAGTTGCGCAAGAGGCCAAGTTCGTCGTTTTATTTTACTTGAATATATTGATAAACAAACTAAACCTAGCTGCCTCAAGCGCAACAGTTGATGTGCTTTATACATAAAATATTTAGTAGAAAATAGTTTCTTTTAATTCCTGTGGCCCTCAAATTTGCGTCTACGCGCAATTGAAAAAGTTCGTAGTTCCACCTCCTATCAGACGCAATTTTGTTTTACGAAATCAAGAAATCTTTTTTAAGAAGTAAGGCCCACTCTGCTATATGGACATGTTCTGCTACGTCATATCAAAATTTAATTGCAAACAAGAAAGGGCATGACACCCCTATGATTGGCCTTAACACATACACACACACACCTCTTGTAGAGCGTGTTGGTAAAGCTGACAAAGAAACTCACAAAATACATGTTTGTCGTCCCTTGTCCTGACTTTGCTTTACTCGTTTAATGTCGTCAAATTACGCAGAAGACTACGTCGAAATGGAAAAAAAATACCTGTCAACATTTCTTCTATGAAGGCCATAGTCCCTTGAATAAATGGAGACAAAACTTGTTCGGTCGAAGCAGAACGAACCCACCCCGATTTTGAGTCCCTAGAGAAAAACTGCTCTCTCATTTTTCTCCAGCGCGTCATTGGCACGACGGACACGCTGTGCCTCAGTGGGCCGAGGCTTCTTTTCATCGTTGTCCTTTTTAGTTCCTTTTCTTACGATGCATTGTGAAGACTATCGAAGCACTTCCAGCACACGTAGGCCTTCTATCATCAGGATGGATGAATAGATAGGTGGTATTGTCTATACCAGGGGTGGCCAGGCCGACCCGGCCTAAGAGCCGCAAACAAAAGCACGGAACTTCCAAGAGCCGCGGGCGGGGGGGGGGGTTGGGGGGACAAACGTTTTGTTTAGCGCGATAAACGAAACTCGAACTGCTTTCAATCTATCTGAGTCAAAAGCAGTCCAACAGTACGTAACGTAACAGTAGCACAGTACTACCAAACCGCAACCTGTCTATCAATTTAAAATGCGTCCCATTTCTCGAGTGTGTGTGTGTGACGGGGGGGGGAGTAGCGGGAAGAGCCGCGAGCCGCATTTCAACACGCTAACAGCTGCATGCGGCCACCCCTGGTCTATACGCTCTGTATGGGGTGTTAGCTTTGTTAGAGGCGGGGTTTAAGCCGCACGTCCGGGAGCTTCCTGGCTCGTGACGACGACCATTCCCCGAAGTGAAGAACCCAGGGGTCCAGTGGAGGTGGGAGAATTGGTAACGTAACGAACGGTTTAATTACATGGTTGCGATACAGTCGTCAAATCCGAGAGAACTCCTGGAGCAGCCTCACGCTCCGCCTTATATAGGGTCCGTTTTCTCCCTCACTCCCCGCCAGGGCAGCAAGTGCGCAGCAGCAACCCGCCGTCAAGTGCGTCGTAGCAAGGTCCGCCGCGTCGTAGCCAGAAGTGCGTCGTAGCCAAAGTTCTCCGCAGTTAGGTCATGCCCCTCTCCCTTTCGTGAGCGCACCAACCCCCACGCACACACACACGTCCCGTTGACGTCACGGACGCGCTGAGACCTGTCTCCGCAGGCGCAGACACGTAGGCGACGGTCCCGTACTCGTCGGGACTCGTTTCGTGCAGGAACAGACAGGCGGGCGACGGTGCCGGACAGATTCATGACTCGTTTCCGCAGCGTTGAAACTCGGAAGAAGGTTGCCGAAGGTTCCATTCTTAACAGCCCCTCCGGGGCCAGGGAAACCTCGAATGGCCGGTGGTACAATCGCTGGCCTGAAGAGGTGGGCTGGGAGTAGGCCTTGAGAAGACGCTGCAAGCACCAAACAAACTCCCAAACCTCTCACAACGGAGGCATCAGCGGAAACGTCCCCCACAACACCCCGCCACACAGCAGTCAAACGCTCGGAATTCGCCAGAGACCCGCCAGACTGGATTACGGATTACCATAATTTGCCCAAAACAATGCAAATTGACCCGCTGTCGCCAAAACAAAACTCATTTCTCCAAAGAGGTCACTATGAACAAAATACAAAAGACAAAAACTCTTCGCAATTTGTGAGGTCTTTTGGGGTTTTAACGAAGTGCCCCCACTTTGATCCTCATTCCCGTGGATGACGAAGACCTCTGAGATCATCCCTACCGTTTTTGGTGATATCAGAAAAATCTGCTCAACCCATCGGCATTGCCGTTAAATTTGCCTTTCCTGTTTCTTACGCTGAAGTCATAGTGATCGATTTTCACGTGATTTCTAGACGTGAAAATGCGGTCCTTATAGCGCCGATAAAACAATCCGCCTTTTTCATGCCCCGTCACATTGGTCCTAGCAATCTCCTGAGCTGTACCACGAAACCCTGACACACTAGGGTCGCTCTTCTGCTCGACTGTCAAAGACACTCTGTCTACTCGCAGCAGACGATCAAAGTTACGTGACGTCGGAGCTACGAGAGATCTTTTAATGATCCCGTCTTCCTCCGCCTTTTTCGCCGGCGCGTTGGGACGGCGTACGCTTTCTAGTGCTACGAGGTCAGGCTGTTCTACAACCTGGACCCCCTCATCCCGTTTCTCTGCCTTCAACTCTGGGAGTGCTCTGCTCCCCGTCAGCTGCCTCTGGCTCTGGATCACTCGTTAACAAAGGGGCGAGCTGACGCGATTTGGACCTCGTACACGACTGAACTAGTCCTTCTCCCAGTTGTTGACCCCTTTCGCGCAGCAGGAAATCTGACCGGTTAGAAAACAAATAGGGATACTCCAACGGGACTGTTTGCGAGACAGCCGCCTCTGTCACCAGCTCTCCGAACGGGCCAGTTATCCTTACTGTCGCCATAGGCAGACAGACACTGTGCTTTTCGAGCAGCTGCTTGATCCAAACTACCTTTCCAGTAAAATCGGATGTCGTTACATACGACGGATGAACAACGTCCATCGTCGCTGCACTGTCCCGAAGCACCCTGCACGGCTTTCCGTTTACCTGGAGCTCGTGAAGATAGGGACGAAGGAGCTCCAGGTCCTCGTCACTACCGGTCACGGTCGAGAACACAACCCGCGGTTTCTTACATCTGGCCGCTATGTGTCCCGGCTCCTGACAGTTGTAGCACAGGAACGGCTTCCTTGCCTCGAACTGCCCTGTTTGGCTTTTCCGCGCCTCGTCTCCGTTCGAGGGATCTCCGTTCGAGGGACTCCGCTCTTTCTGGGACCTTTTGTCCTGTTTCTGGCTTCTCGGGCCCGTTTTCTCGCGAGCCGTTTCCCTGTCGGAAGGTCTTGCGCTGATCGCTCCGGCCGGGTTCGCTTTCCTCTCCGCTCAGCTTTCTACGCGTTGCGTACTCCTCGGCTAGCTCAGCGGCCCTTTCGACAGAGTCGACTCCTACCCTGTCCTGCACCCAGAGCTTGACTGACTGCGGAATGCTACGAAAGAACTGTTCGAGGCACACACACTCGACTACCTTGTCTCGGCTTTCGTACACTTCCTCGCTCTTCAACCATTCTATCAAATTGGTTTTAAGCCCGTAAGCGAATTCCGAGTAGCCCTCGCTGCTCTTTTTGGATGCGTTTCTAAACCTTTGACGGAACGCCTCGGCAGAAAGGCGGTACCGTTTCAAAAGGCTGGACTTCACCTTGTCGTAGTCGTCCGCGTCTCCAGCACTAAGGCGCGCGACAACCTCTGCAGCCTCACAGGGCAACAAAGTCAAAAGCCGTTGCGGCCACGTTTCTGGGGCGAAGCTCAACTTCTCACATGTCCTCTCAAAGTTCACTAAGAACAGGCCCACGTCTTCCCCAACTTTAAACGGCTGCATGAGCTTCTTCATTTGATACGACTCGGTCTCACTTGCTCGCACCGGAGCCCCAACTCTACTGTTCTGCGAGTTTAATCGCTGTTGTTCAATTTCGAGCTCTAGCCTTTTCAGCGCTCGCTCCTCTGTCGCAGCCTGCGCTCGTTCCTCTCTCGCTGCAGCCTGCTCTCGTTCCTCTCTCGCTGCAGCCTGCTCTCGTTCTCGTTCCTCTCTCGCTGCAGCCTGCTCCTCGCTCTCGTTCCTCTCTCGCTGCAGCCTGCTCCTGCTCTCGTTCCTCTCTCGCTGCAGCCTGCTCTCTGTTCCTCTCTCGCTGCAGCCTGCGCTCGTTCCTCTCTCGCTGCAGCCTGCTCTCGCTCTCGTTCCTCTCTCGCTGCAGCCTGCTCTCTGCTCTCGTTCCTCTCTCCTAGCGTTCTGAAGCAGTTCCCACGCAATTTTAATTTCCTCTGCTTCTGCGCTCTCTGAAATCGCTTTACTGATCTCAGATTTCTTCATCTTTTGCTCCACCTCCACACCCAATTCTTCACACAAACAGAATAAATCTGTTCTCAGTAACCTCATTAGATCCATGATCGCTGCTCTTTAGCTTTGGCTTTGTTCTAAAACTTGTCGCAAGGTTGTACACAAACCCAGCGCACGAGTCAAAACTTAAGGATTCCCAGCAGTTCAAAATTAATTACCCATAATCTGAAGCCTGGCGAATCTCAAAGCAAAGTCCAAACGCTCACCCGCAGATGTAGCACGATGTCGCATGGTCCGATCCCAACCGCTGCCAACCAGTTGTTAGAGGCGGGGTTTATGCCGCACGTCCGGGAGCTTCCTGGCTCGTGACGACGACCATTCCCCGAAGTGAAGAACCCAGGGGTCCAGTGGAGGTGGGAGAATTGGTAACGTAACGAACGGTTTAATTACATGGTTGCGATACAGTCGTCAAATCCGAGAGAACTCCTGGAGCAGCCTCACGCTCCGCCTTATATAGGGTCCGTTTTCTCCCTCACTCCCCGCCAGGGCAGCAAGTGCGCAGCAGCAACCCGCCGTCAAGTGCGTCGTAGCAAGGTCCGCCGCGTCGTAGCCAGAAGTGCGTCGTAGCCAAAGTTCTCCGCAGTTAGGTCATGCCCCTCTCCCTTTCGTGAGCGCACCAACCCCCACGCACACACACACGTCCCGTTGACGTCACGGACGCGCTGAGACCTGTCTCCGCAGGCGCAGACACGTAGGCGACGGTCCCGTACTCGTCGGGACTCGTTTCGTGCAGGAACAGACAGGCGGGCGACGGTGCCGGACAGATTCATGACTCGTTTCCGCAGCGTTGAAACTCGGAAGAAGGTTGCCGAAGGTTCCATTCTTAACAGCTTGTAGCACCTGCCACGAGAAATGCTATCGTATTTTCTTAACGAATACAGAAAACTAACTTTTACCCTGCTGTATCATGCATGCATTCAGCATTAAGACAGAACAGAGACACCGCACCCAGCATCCTCAGCTGCGCTGAACAGCGCGCTCAATCACGTAGCGCAGAGCGCAGATTACATTTTTATAACAACGCGTAAAACAACACTCAGAAAAAAAGGGTGTATATGGGTGTATCGCGCACCCTTACACTCCCCTTCGACCGGAGACACCCGGCAACCGTACTCGCACACCCATCACGCTAATCCTCCTCTCCCAAAGGAATCGGCGGGCGAGGCGAGGGTGTTGCCAGGTGCACCATTACACCCAATGAGGATAGGACGCCACTCCTCTTTCTCATTTTCCTCCTTACTCTCCTCACTTATCAGACCAACGTGACCACATCACGTGACCGTAGCTAGCATTCGTCTAGCCTTCGATCTGATAAAACCTACCGGACTAAGCGCGCGAAAGCCTGCAAGGAATTCTTCTACAATCAACCATCCATCTCGCACGTGACATGTCACGCGCACCAATAGCCAGAGAGATCTGCGGTCACATTGGGCGTAATATCGTTTAAACTTTTTATGACTAGGCTTCACCAATATTGCAACGTGCCCCCTCCTAGTTTGGATGGAACAGCGCGAATGAACAGTCACACTCACAGGCACACAAGAAGGAAACAGACTGGGGGCGCTGACTAACAACTCAGTCCTATATTTCTTCTTCCTCAAATCTTCAACTTTTTCTCCTTCGCCGTTAATGAGAACATTTTAAATGTTTACACACTTACCAAATAGCCAATAACCATTAATAAATAATTAATAATTAAATAAATAAAAAACAACTAAAAATAATATTAAAAAATTAAAAATAAATTAAAAATTAAATTTAAAAACTTTAATAAATGTAAACATAAACGAAAAATTCCTCATCACTATTGGTGCTTTGATGTTATCTCGAGATAATCTACTGGGTGAAACAAGGAGACGGCAGGGCTCTTTAAATCGACCGGAAAATTCGGTTTCTTAACCTATCGCGCTACGACTTTGTGCAGCGTTGCCCACAGATGGTGCTTTTTTTTGTAAAATTTGCAAAGAACGAATTTACCTGAGGAAGAAGTAAAGAAAAAAAAAGACTTAGCTCCTATGGAAACGCAGGGACGCCACCGGTCTGCAAACAACACGGCGCCGTTTCGCACGGGAGACAAGAGATGGCGCAAGCGGTCGCGACGCCAACTGCCGCCAACGAACGAGCAGACGACGCCGAGAGCCGTCGTGTTTAGCAAACAAGGAACTGCAGTTCCTTGTTGTTACCGCGCCTGTCTTTGTTTCTGCGACTGTCGCCGCCTGCGGAACGCGAGCCGCTTTTGAGTCGAAAGGATCGTCTGCTAAAGTGCCGGCTCTCGGCGCCGTATGCTCGTTCGTTGGCGGCGTTCGTTGCGCCATCTCTTGTCTCCCGTGCGAAACGGCGCCGTGTTGTTTGCAGACCGGTGGCGTCCCTGCGTTTCCATAGTAGCTAAGCCTTTTTCTTTCTTTACTTTTTTCCTCAGGTAAAATCGTTCTTTGCAAATTTTACAAAAAAAATGCACCATCTGTGGGCAACGCTGCACAAAGTCGTAGCGCGATAGGTTAAGAAACCGAATTTTCCGGTCGATTTAAAGAGCCTGCCGTCTCCTTGTTTCACCCAGTAACTCTTTCTTCGATAAAGCTAAGGATGGGACACTGACACATTGTTTGTCCAACCTGACTATTCTTTCAGCTTCGATGATCTCTCGTGTCAGCTGATTACCACTTCTGGCACTAACAGTGCAGTTACTCAGGTCCGCTGAACACCCGCAATCCCGGCAATGGATTCCTAGATTCCCTGATATTACTTTGTGTATGTTATAGTGAAGCCCTCCTAGTACTTATAACCTCCTTGATTACACCACCACGCACAACAACCGGCTAGCAAGACGGAGCCGTATCGAATTGAATCCAGATGGATTTTTTGAAGGCTCCTTTTACTTCTCACATAATTAGGAAAAAGTTGCCAACATATATTTGTTGTATATTTATTGCACCACAATATTTTGCCGTCAAAACAGAGGCCAGATATACAAAGCTTTCTTGCGACGAAAAACGTTCGTACGAAAAAAACATTTAAGAAATCCGTATTCACGAAGCGAAATGATCGCGAGTTTTACGTAACTTACAAAGGTATTCCAAAACAGCTCCCGAGCTGTCTTCTGCACTTTTTTGCAGTCGACATGTCCTGGTCGCTAGCATTTTGCCGCTGACAAGCGACGGAAATTTTCTAATAGTCTTCGACTTCGGGCGCGTTCCGACTTGAAGTAGTGAACGAAGAAAGAACTTCAACTACACGCCGATGATTCCCGGAAGCAGTCGCAGGAACCACTACGGCAGTATCGACGGTAAGGAGCCGAGCTCGTTTACGGGAAAGGCCTAGGCGCTCCATGCCTGCAGACCGTACGCCTTATCGCCCTGCTGAATGGAAGGGCGGAAGGGGACGCCCCCACGACCTTCTTTTCTTTTCTAAGGACCTTTGTCGTGTGAATAGCCTGAACATTGACCTCGAATGTATGGCTAGTAGTCTAATTTTGTCCCTCGTCAATCTCGGGACGATGGGCTGTGGTGACCAACGTTCTCAGTAACCGACGTTCTCGTCAATTCAATCTTTTTTGTTACGTAGAATTTAAATAAATGCCGTATGGATTACCCTCGCGACACGTGGTACGTAACATTTTATTTCTTGAATGAGCGCGTCTTTTGTATTTAGACGTGACGATGGGAGGATCCGTCAACACGGATCGAGTTAGAACAGACTTTATGACTAAAGCACTGCTAGTTCAACGCCTCGGCCGAATGTCACGTCAACGTAGAGTTGCAAATGTCTAGTCTTCTCGTGGTTGACAAAATCGGCTACATACGGGATCCAATCGCGCATATCCAGTTAAGCGGTCCAGAAGGTGCAAGCGCTCTACAAAAGAAACTGCGGAATTTACCGTGTCTCTTGCTGGCACCAAACGTTCGTTTTCGGAGATCGGCAGCTTCCTGCCAGATTCTCGAGAGCACGAACAACGGCGCGGCAAGTTTATTCCCATGATTTGCGCCTCGCCAGCGAGCTGCGGGCCGTATCCTATTCCAACATACACTGTAAAAAGTGGCCGTCACTTTTACAGCGATTTTCTTATCACTTGTCAATTTTAACGAGGCTCCTCTACGTCAACGGAAAAGACGTTGCCCCTGCCTGCACCCCCCCCCCCATTTTAACAAGGGGAGAGGGAAGAGCGACCAGGTTTTTGTTTTGTAAAACGTCATCCGACTGACAACCTATCGCGATAGCGATCGCGTTTCGTGCGTTATCTGGCCTTCGTGTTGCTAGGAGACGACCTCCTCACCTCCTGCAGTCTATCTCGGCGTGCTTCGACGCGTCTTCGTTTATTCGCGCCATTTTGATTTGCGTGGTTGGAAGCCGGTTCGGGTTCGCAGGTTAACGAAGCGATGCTTGGCACGTAGCTGCAGTCACAAACCAAGTGCATCCGCCCGATAAAGGTAAGTCTATCGTTTACATGCATTCGTTCGATGCTGCGTTTTGCGAGGCATGGGCCTGCTAGTTGAGGACGTGCATTCCTTTTTCTCCTGTTTATGTCAGTTTCCATGCTTTTGTATTTGTGAAATGCGTCCGCGGTGGCGGTGCCCGGTTCTCTGAGAGTGCAAACGGGCACGAGATCGCAGCTTCGAGACGTTCTTGCGTGTAGAGCTGGCGTCGTTCAGAGCAACGGGTCCCTATCGTTTCGCCTAAAAACACGTTGTGTGGACAGCCGTTTCATGGACTCGCGTTCGTCGACACTAACGTTCCATCGACACTCGTTACGCGAATTGAACGGTGTAGGGACATTCCGTCACGTGTGTATCCCACACGTACTAGCCGCTTCGTGGCAACAGTCTCAGGCGGCTTATTAGAGAAAAAAGCTAATCTGTGCTGTCGATCAAGCAATCTGGCGATGAATCTTCGCGTATCGATAAAACGATCTGTCGATGAAACGTCGTTTGACTGCAGAGCGACATGCTCGCACTTGTTAGCGGCTTCGCTCGCACGTATGGTTATGCAAGGCTATTTTCAATGCTGATGATCAAACGGAGATGGCGCTTCGGGACAGGGCAGCGTATAGAGTTGGAGCCAGAGTGGCGCGTTCATCTCCGTAGCGCCGTCTTCCGTGCACGGCATGTTGATCCTGCTCCTCACGTGACTGAATTCGGCGAATAGCGGCGGCGCGCTCAAAAGCAGGGCGAATGTACGTGCGGGGGCGCGTGCAACGTCTACTTTCCTGCACGGCACTTGATCTGGCTCCTCACGTGATCGGATCTCGGCGAATAGCAGCGCGGCGGCGCGTGGAAAACAGACGCGCAACTCTGGCTCCCGTAGGGAACCTATACAGGAACTCTAGGGCAGCATAGAGTTCCTGGTCCCTGTGGAAGCCAGAGTTGCGCGTCTGGTTTCCACGTGCCGCCGCGCCACTAATCGCCTATATCCGATCACGCGAGGAGCAGACTCCAAATGCCATGCAGGGAAGCCACCGGTACAGTCACTTTGCCGTCGGTGCAAGTGCCTCAGTGTACATTCCCCCGCTTTTGCCTCCTCCTCCTTTTCTGTTTTTAAAGAAAGTAGGAGATACTTCGCGGCACCGCTATTCGCCAAATTCACTCACGTGAGGAGCAGACTCCAAATGCCGTGCAGGAAAGCCGGTGCTACTGGGATGAACGCGCAACTCTGGCACCTGTAGGGAGCTTAAACAGGAACTCTAGGGCACCATGGAGTTCCTGTATAGGCCCCTACGGGAGCCAGAGTTGCGTGTTCACCCCAGAGCACCGGCTTTCCTGCACGGGACGGGACTCTGCTCCTCGTGTGACTGAATTTGTCGAATAGCGGCGCGCTCCTTCTCCTTTCCTGGAAAACAGGAAAGGAGGAGGAGGCAAAGCTGGGGAACGTACGCTGAGGAGCTTGCAACGTCGGCGAAGCGGCTCATCGGTGGCTTTCCTGCACAGTACTTGGATTTTGCTTCTCACATGAACAGATCTAGGCGAATAGCGGCGTGTCGGCATGTGGAAAACAGATGCGCAACTCTGGCTCCCGTATGGAGCCTATACAGGAACTCTAGGGCAGCATTCACCCGCTTTGGTGTGTGTGGTGCTCAGTTTGGCGTTACTTTGAGAGCTCTATTCGGAAACATATGCAGTGGCTGTACCCGCGGACGCTGGCTTTTGCGGAGCTCGAGTTTGGCTAACCTTTAATTGTCATGTTTGTACCCTATTTGCCAAACTCTTTCTTGGGCAAGATTTGTAAAAGTAGACTATACGTTTTATTGAATTTTTCATTTGTGGAGCATGCACTTTGTCACACTACAGCAACAGTTAGGTGTTGAAGTATTAATGGCAGTGACGTCACGTGGGTCAGCTGCACCGGGGCGGTAGCCCGCCGACCCCCCCCGCTCTCGCGTGGCCCACCGACCCCTCCCCCCCTTCCCGCTCTCGCGTGGCCCGCCGCGATCCCCCCCCCCCCGCTTTCGTGGCCCGCCGCGACGCCCCCTGAGCGCTGCACCCTGGGCGGTTTGCCCCCCCCCCCCCTTGTGACGCCACTGATTAATGGTTCAAAAACGCGAGTGTCTCCTTGTGCTTGTAGTATGCAAGTCATCTCACGCACCTGTGAAGTGTGTGAGATAACATGAGATGCTTGGTTAGATCACGTGTACTAATGACTCGAATCTCTAACAAACAGGAGAGAAGCTCTGCTTGTAGCACAGATGCCGCCATAGTCCCGAGGCACCGTCTAGCATGGTAAGCAATCAACTATCCTGCTGATCTTTTTTCTTTTTTTTCTTGTCAGATTGTTAAGCATATATTGTGAAATTAGGCTAGGTGCTTGCTTAGATCACGTGTACTAATGACTCTAATCTATACTGCACAGGCGAGAGGCTCTGCTTGTAGCACAGACGCTACCATAGTCCCGATGCCCTGTCTGGGTAGGTAAGCAACCAACTATCCTGCAGACTGTATTTTTTTAGGTCTGTAATGCATATGTTGTGAAATTAGACTTGGTGCTTAGCTAGATCACGTTTACTAATGATTAATCTGATGCACAGGCCAGAAGCTCTGCACCTAGCACTGATGCCGTCAATGTCCGGAGGCACTTTCTGGCAAGGTAAGCAATCGACTATCCTGTGGACCCTGTTTTCTTTTTTTTTCTTCTTTACTTGTCGGAGTGCTAAGTAAAATTGTGTGACTAGGCTAGGTGCTTGCTTAGATCACGTGTACTAATGACTCTAATCTCTAATGCACAGGCGAGAGGCTCTGCTTGTAGCACAGACGCTACCATAGTCCTGAGGCTCTGTCTGGCAAGGTAAGCAATCAACTATGCTGCAGACTGTTTTTCTTTTCTCAGGTTGTTAAGCGTATCTTGTGAAACTAGGCTTGGTGCTTGGATAGATCACGTTTGCTAATGACTATTCTCTGATGCACAGGCCAGAAGCTCTGCACCTAGCAGATGCCGCCATAGTCCCGAGGCACCGTTTGGCAAGGTGAGCAATTGACTATCCGGTGGACCCTGTTTTTTTTTCTTTACTTGTCAGACTGCTAAGCTTATATTGTGTGATTAGGCTTGGTACTTGGTTAGATCACATGTACTAATGACTCAAATCTCTGATGCACAGGCTGAAGAAGATCTGCACGTTGCCCGGGTCGTCACAGCCCTGATGCACCGTCTGGCAAGGTATGTAATCAACTATCCTGCGGACACTGATTCCTTTTTTTTTTACTTGTCAGACTCCTAAGCATAATTTATGAAATTGGTCGTAGGCACTTGTTTAGGTCATGTGTTAATTTCTATTGCACAGACGAGAATCGCTCCGCACGTGACACACACGTTGCCACACCGTCGGCCCAGGTACACCCTTCTGCACTTGATGTTCCTGTGGACGCTGCTGTATTGTCATATATTTTTGTCATGCTTGCATGACCCCTTTGCATAACTTGTACATATATAAGAAACACTACAAAATTACTTCAAATATTCACAATGTGAACATCCCATGTGTGAATCAAAACTGTCTTAAAAAATTCACAACATTTAATGGTTCATAGGTGCACGTTTCTCATAGTCATATTCAGGATATTGTTTATTCTTCAACTTCGGATAATGCAGATTCTTCAACTTTATCTGGAGTCAATTTACCTGTACCCACACATTCTGTACAGCTCGGTTCCTCCTGAGAAACAATGTTGTCAACCATGTGAAGCAACAGATTTTTCCTGGTGTTGCTACATTCTGTTGCTTTTAAGCTTTCTCTTTATTGCCAATGTGCTAAAAAATAACTCGAAAGGTTTTTCCTATTCCTGCAAAGGGGAGAACGCTACTCAATATTTGCACAATTAGTTCATTGATAAAATCATGCCTAATGACAGTGTCTGTATTTTATTTGTTGCATCATTCACAAGTGCACATACCCATTGGTAGCTCTGTTAATGCAGCTTGATGTACTAAGGTAGCTAATTGGGCGAGTTGGTAAACGTTATACATGATGAGAACAGCACACGACAGGACGAAGCTTGGTGTCTTGTGCTACAGGTCGCAATTTAAAAGATTTGTTCTCTACTAATGGTGAGAAGCTCGTGTGTTTCATTATCATTACTCTTCAATACATGTAGGGGATGTTTTTGACTGATTTATCATCAAGTAATTTCTTGGGCTCTTTTTTTACTGATATATCACCCTGAGGTTTGTTTAATATTTTTATCCTAATTGTACCTGCTACTGGAAAAGTGATGTAGTCACAGTTGCCATTGAACCATAAGCAGTAGCACATGGATGATAGGACTACAGTTTAGCACACAAATAATGTGGTGAAATATGAGGACATCAACAAAGGACCATGTTTGTAATGTGTCTTTCCACCACTTAAGCACACTGCATCTCACAGAAGGCAGTGTATGTAACCAGTCCAGTCACACATTCACGGTATTACACATATAAAACCAGATGTGATAGTCACCGTTTATAGCAGGCTGGGCAATATCACGATACAAATATACTGCGATAGTATCTTAGAGATACTTTCAAGTGTCTGTATCTCTGTATTTAGATACATTTGAAAAATGTATTTGTATCTCAGTAGTGAAATACATTTAAGATGTATCATGCAATACTTTGGCAGACTTAGGTATCTCGTTACATTTGTTGTCCTTTTTAATATAATTTTATAAGATTCAAAACATCTGTTTGGTGCAAGTTGCTTCGTAATTTATAATATGAACCCATTCCATAATATATCCATCTCAGTCAACCGACATTAAAAAAAAACTGGTTTAAAAAAGGTTACAGACAAGAATAACAAAATCAGCTCCTTTTACAAAGCCCTCTACTCTTTTCAATTTAGCAGAGAGAACGCTGTAAAGGAGTTGAGTGAAGAAAAAGTATGGTTCTGTTCAATCTCCCCACACTATGGGTGACTCGGAAGCTTATAATACGACAGTTTGAGATGTGCCCTCACGGCAAAACAGGTTTCATTTTGGGCAGACGCCTTTCGTCAAGCATGGCACGCAGTCTTTACCGTTCTGTAACTATGTGGTTCAACGGGGGCGACATGTTTTCTTTAGCGGCATTAATGATAAATGAAGAGTTTGAAGTAAGGACAACAGCATAAAATGGCACAAAAAAAGGAGCAAAGCATAGATACCATTCACATGGGCGTACCAACCGGGGGGTGGGGGCGAGGGGGCGCTTGCCCCCCAGTTCTCAGAGTGGTGGGGGGGCAAGGCATGTGCTTGCCCCCCCCCCCTGAAACAGCCGCCACTGGGCAGGTCAAAGACTGGCCGGCGGCGCCCAAGGGATACCGAGGGCACCGCCCCCCCCCCCCCCCCCTCCTCACTCGAAAACAAGTTGGTACGCCACTGACCATACATATTCCCCTACGAACTACACCCTCCCCACCTACCACCGTTCGGGAACGAATGATTTCTATAAGTATCTGTATTCCCGAATACTTTTTCGCCGGTTTCGCAGAAGTGTCTCGGGGATATACCATTGCATAAAAGACAAATGTATCTCAGTATCTGTATTTTGGGCCTTAAAACAGATGTATCTCAGTATTTGTATTCCCGAATACTTTTTGGAGTGTCTCTGCCCAGCCCTGGTTTATAGCACGTTGATTTATTCTATCATTCTTATTATTTTCCAGGTACTTCGGGCAAATCAACCCATCTGAAGGGCGATACAAAGGTGCAACCAGCGGCATTGCACCGAAGTTGCTAACTCTTCAAGTGCTTTGACATCTGTGAGTGTACCGTCCTTCAATTATACTCCGTGTCACTAGTTGTGTGTAGTGCAGGTGAATGCAACGCCATGCGAAGAGAGAAAAGGCGAGCACTAGGAAGGCATATGGGAGGGAAGGGCTAGGGGAGAGGGGGAAAGCACTAGGAATGTTAGATAGGAGAGGAGGTTACTCTCCTCACCCGCCTTTCTAGTGCTTGCCCTTTCCCCTCGTCGGGCATTGCCTTAGCCTGTACTGCGCGCAAGTAGTGACTCGGAATATAGTCACCATTGTGCAGATTATGATGCTCTGGCAGATAATAGATAACTGTGGGTAAAATTAATCTGCTCAGTGCTTGGACACGCAGCTCGCGACTTGCTTGAACACGGCCCACAGGAAACCAGCTGCAAGCCCCCGTTTTCATAACGAGCATTACAAATGGCATGCATTATAATGATATCATGTCGCTAATTCATTTACGCTCGAAACGTAGCTTTGCTCTTATAACATATTCACATAGTTAATATTGTTCCGTTTTTATTTGTCAGGTGTTTAGTTTCTATTTTTCCTTCCCGTCTTTTTGTAGTATTTAGCACCTGCACGACAATTCCGCTGGTAGGCTGCAACCACGAGCTCTTTGCTCAAGGATGCACCTCAACTGCATGAACTCTCGCTTGTCAGAAGCAACCACCAAAGATAAATTTATGAGCTCTGGATTCTCGCCCTCAGAAAATATCACCATTAAAATACAAGTATTCTCTCAGACTGGTGCTATCAAAAATTCTCAGAAAAGCAAGAACTGTCGACTGAAGACATTCTTTCGAGACATGTTGAGCTTGAATATATCCTGAGTGAAGTAAGCAACGGCAACAACAGTGTACTTGTTCTCTTGTCCTCTTACAAAATGCCAGTATGTTGGCGGCAGTACCATTTTAATTCTTGTGATTGCATCAGGGAAGGGATAAAAGGAGCGCTACAAATGAATCACAGCTAAAAATGTCACTGTCAAAATTGCAAGTTACAAAATGTAGAGAGCGCAAGGTCCCTTTAACAAATTTCTTGACCCCCCAGCCTCCCCTCCCCCCGTGCCTTACATAAGCCCTCGACCTTTTGGGGGTGGGCTATCTGGCCTCTACACTCAAATGAGTTTGAGAACACTGTTTTAGATGGTCCAAAATTTTGTTAAAGGAAGCTTGCATTAGGACACTACTAATGTTGGCATTCGTTTATCTGGTTTGGCGGCCACTGAGAACAAGGTTGCTTGTGGCATTTTTCGGCTAATTGTGCGTTTTATTAGTAAAAATAAACACAGTTGCAATAAGAAACAGGCTGGCATTGTTGAAAACCGCCAAAATCAGTTGTTTAAATATATTGGAAACACATGCTCTTTTTTTATCTGTGTTTTCGGTTTGCCAGCCTTGCACCTGTATCTAAAGTGGTAAACTTTCCACCCCACTATTCTTCAATGGTGT
>JAZHYW010015303.1:0-107967 GCA_037355805.1 Ixodes ricinus
CTCTTGGCAGTTCGGGCAGGCCGGTCGTACGGCTGCGGAAAAAGGCGGCTGGCGCAGGCTGACTTTCCTAACCACTGCCTGCGTGGAAAGCCAACTACAGGCGCTGGTGCGCTACTTGAAGTTTGATGCTATCGGTAGCGGCTGCTATTTTTGTTCGTCGCCACATGGTTTTTGCTATATATTATCACTGCAACATTACTGTGCACAAAAGCTGACGATATAAGGAATAATTTGATGTAAACAGGTTCGATATGGTCGGGTTTGACTGTTATATTAAAGGCGATTAACATTATACCGTAGGCAAATCAATCATATACTACATGTTAAAAAACATGAGTACAAACATCCCCGTTGATTTAGCTTGCTAAGTTCAATGCATCCAGGTGTGCCTGTATATGCTTTAAATTCATATGCTACAATAGTTTTATGTTGTCAGTAAATAAACACTAAAAACCCTGTTCGCATGTAGGACAGTGAGGTATATATAAATGTTGAAACTATTCACTCTGTAAGAAAAGCATAGTCGAGACCTTTCAAAACATGATTGTGGCACCATTTTTAGGGCGAAGTTATTTGCCTTTAGGATATTTTCACCAAATTGTACCGGAAGTGTTTAGCATTTATTGATTACTATATTGTTCTTCATTTTCAACAACGCTTTCAGTTTAGGTTCTAACCCATCAGAAATTAGAAATATGGTGAAACCAGTGAAAATTGAGAACATGCAGTCGTATATGATTGTGGTAGAAAAAAATAAAGCATTGAAGTGTTTTGAGGAATTAAGACAGCAAGGTTATGAACCTACCTCGAATGAATGCATTTTCACCTATGATCATTCGTTACATTAATTTGAAGAACGACACTGCTAGTCTAGGGTATTGCTATGCATCATGCAGTAGTGCTTAGATGTCTTTCTTTAGATGTGGCTTAATTAACATGCCATAAAATAGAAATGTGAATACACTTTCCATACGCTGCAAAGAGATAAGTATACCCCAACCAAACGCGACTTCACTATGGATTTTTAGTGAATCTCCCAATGATTTAGGGTAGATTCTGGTGTGTTTGATAGTATCCCTGGACAATCGAAATTCGTAAGGGCAAAACAATCAGGATCACATGTTAGAACCTGATGGAACCTACCCAGAACAAGCGCCAGGATGTTGCCCTGCAAACTGAAGGCCACTCCCTTGGTTTCTTGCGATCCTGCCCAGCTGCAGGATTACGCGCTACCAGGATGCAGCCACAGAAATTCCTACCGCATTGCTAAGGACGAGCTGGTTGCCACCTTTGAATTATTTCCGCCATTCCGGCGAAATATACTGCCTAATGAAGCAGAAAAAGGCATTACGAAGTCAGCGGTTACACTCAATGCACTGGGCATATGAGTTCTGCCTTGACCGGGCATATGATTTAACCAATGCTCATTTCATCATAAATTCAAAATAAAAGTAGCTGAAAGATGCCACAGCGATCTAAATATTGCATGAAACCGGCACTGACGGCCAAATAAGTATGGCGTTGCTTTCCTTAACTTTCGGCGAAGATCGACAAATGCCCTGATGAGCTGGCTTTTCCATGACCGCAAATGGATGGAAACGTGTAGGTATAACTCTGTATGGGTCAGCTATTGTGGCGTGCAGCCTGGGCAGACCAGAGGACCCGGAGATATCTGCAGCTTTGCCGAGCGCTGGAGATTCACGCTGAAAGCGTCGCCGATCAATGGCAAAGCTGGCGGCGATGAGAGAATGCTTTCGTTGACTCCGGGTAGGATGGCCAAGGCTTCTTGTGTATTGAACGCCAAGAATACGTGGCTCCAAAGCACCCACGTGCATCTGACCGAAAAACATCCAGAAAAGGCTGGCTTTATATACAGGTAGTATAGCACTGTCTAAGGTGCAAACTCATTACCCTGCACCTGACGCGAAGTGACGCCGCAGAGAGTAGCCACCATTACGGCAGTTATGCAGCGCTCTTGAAACATTTTAAAGGCGGAGCGTGTTTCGTCGTACTTGTCCTGAGGTAAACAAAATAAAAGTTAAAAAAGTTATATTCTTTTAAAGTTAAAATAGTTTCATGGCCCCTTTAAGGGACAGCAGGGATAATTTAAATGGTGATTTTGGACACCTGAGGCCTGGCTGCCAGTGATTTTTATAGTTAACTTTTATTTCTTTGCTTGCGAATAATCCAGTGATGGCAAAATTAACTCTCCGGTGATAAGCGGAAAGTCGCTTTGCCCTCCGACGTCCATGCTCCGCCATCACAAAGGAGGAGAAATGCAACGAGGGCGCGCAGATTTTGTTTTTCTGCGCTTTCGTGATAAATTTTTAGTATTGTCAGCTTGTTCGCAGGCAAAGCAGCAGGCACCCCAGATTTAAAGTAATGAGGCCGCTTTCAGGGGCTAAGAACATCGAAAACGCAGAAAAGAAACTTTAAAATCGTCTTCATTATTGCGCGAATGGAAGAGGGGTAAAAACTGCTGGGGGTAAACATCTTTACATCATCGGAAGAAAATGTTGGCTTACGGGTTGTCAGGCAACCTTGAGCCGTGGGAATGCTAGGTCAAAACTTGAACCTCATATGGAGGATGGGGAGGGTCAGGCTCACCCAGCCTTTGCGGGCGCATAGTTTTCTGGGAGGAAGAAGAACAGAAACTGAACCACATGGACGAGATTCTCCACTTACTAACATGGCATTGAGGATATAGATCGCTAAACTTTTGATCGCTGAAAGTCTGGCAACTATTTAATTCGACATAAATAGCAAACCACAGCAAAGTAGTGCTCCTCCAGTAAAACTGACCTTCCATCGGAAAGGACGAATTTTGATATCCGTAGTCGCCAGCAAGCTGGCAGCACGGGTCGAGCAGACCAGCCACAGGCCATCATTATGATAACCGGACGATTTAGCGATAAGCTCGGAAACAATAAAGCTAGCTCCTCACCTTTTCGTCAACGTTTTGACCGCCTTTTGGAACAGGTCGTGCTGTTTTCCCAGCGACGCCTTAAGTTGGGACACCGTGTTCTCGCGGCTCTTTCCGGTGAGGGCTTCACTGCACTTTCTTGATGGCATGACATGAAGTGACGTCGCCTTGTTAACGCCTTCCTTTGGCACAGCTACAGTCTGATGACAAATTAAACTTACCTTTGCCCTGTCGCAGTTGTGAAGAAATTAGGATAGTTCTCATCGCTCTTGAAAGAGCCGCTTTTCGTCTTCAACTCTCTGTTTCGCAGACGGCTTGGACAAGCAGAAATCAAAGATGACTACTTGGCGGTGTGACGTTGCACACTGAATCGTTGAAAAAGAACGCGTAAGCAACCTGTGCTGATCAGAGCAAATTTCGGGTGCATAACGCCACCGTCAACCGAAGATCACTCTGGGCGTTGAGAGGGGGTGACCGCATTAAGGGTAAAATGCTTTTCCAAGAACTTGAAGGGAAGCATACAACGATGGCATCCAGCGGTTTCGACTGAGATAAACTTGGGTGCAAAGGATACGTGAAGTGACAATGAACACAAAAGGGAGGTTGGAAGAACCCAACGCTTTGACGAGGTTATACTCCGTTCGCCCCTAAGCTGACGGTGCGCTGCGGAAGCTACGTGATCTCGCCGGACCAATCCCATCGCTTGACCTCGTTCAACGCGCAGGTTTGCACGCGGAAAGGGGAGTGGTCGCGTGATCTCAAGGTCGACAGTTGAGGTGGTCCAGCGAGGCGATGCAGCTTGCACAGCATTGTCAGCTTAGGGGCGAACGGAGCATGAGGAAGAAGGTGGGGTGGAAATGGAGGGGGAGATTGGTTGTCCCGGATACCGCCATCACGCAATGTGCGCAGAGTGTGGACCAGGATTATAGGAGGCTATGCTTCGATGCTCTGTGCCAAGGAATCTTGGAAGCCTTGCACGACGCCTCGGCTACTCGGTCCGGTCCGGACTATCTTTTTTAAACACAAAGCGGCCCACTTTCTTGCACACAGACGCTATTGCATGACACCGCGCTCTACGTTTGCGTGCCAATATGTATCCTGGCACATGGTCAAAATCAGAACAGCTTGGATTTTTTTTAGCAAGCTTTTTACGCATTTGGGCTGAGCAAAAGTAAAAATATAAAAAAAAAAACCAAATTAAATAATAAAAAAATTAATTCGCGCCGCTATCCGTGCTGCGGGCGGCAAGAAAACGCCGCGCGAGGCCGCGTGTTGCGAGACCCCTGATATGAAAAGTTCGAAAATTCGAAATGTTTCGGAGCCTGCGAGACCGCTCGAATCGATCATCGAAACTTCGGTTCGAAAAAAGTTCGCGGCATCCCTATGCCTGACCGACTGAATTGTTTCAGAGTCGATCTGTCTCGAGATCCGAAGACGGGTTTCTCCCAGGGAGGTTTATCTGCCACATATACATCTGCCTCCCAACTGTGGACTCGTAAGCTAAACGTGCATGGATTGTACATCAGTGGAATCCATGGACGTTTAGAAGCAAATCAGTTTTGCTTTCAATTGCCGAGGTTCAAATCATATGCTACCAAAAAATTAATAAAATGTCATTGATCTCTGCATAAAATGTGTTGGCCAAATATATTTGCATGTACACGTTACAGGCATGAAGAAGTCAACAATTTTTTTAAGTTTTTACAATCATGAGACTGACTTTAAAACTTCTTGTGGTGGAAAGTGTCTTGTTTGGGGAATTTACATAAACAGAATACTGCTGGAACTCCCCATCGTCTTTTTGAAATAGGATGCGAAAAAGTACAGATGTTAAGTGCTGTACAGTGTCAGGTACACATATAGGATGTAAGGCCTATTTATAGTAGGCCATAAATGCTTGCAAGTGCTCTGTTTCCAGATAGTGGCCAGCTTTTCGTAATATTGGTAGCCAAACAGAATTGATGCATCAGTAGCCAGCGGGTCACCTTTTGAGCTTGTATCGCTGGCCATAAAGAAAAGTGGGTGCTTAGGTAGCCAGAGGCCAGATTCATAAAAAACCTCTTACCTTTCTGACAACTTAGCTACGAAGTTCGTAAACTTACGATCATCGTAAGATAAGGCGACAAGCCGGTATTCACAAACGTGTTCTTAAGTGAGAGGAGGAAAGTTATGACCTTTTACGGAGGAACAACGACTTCCGGTGTTTGTTGCTATGGCGACGGTGTCTTCGGCAGGCTCGAGGCAGCCTAGTCGGAGAGCTCGGCATGGTTTGGAGCACGTGGAGTGTTTAATAACAAACACAGGCTAACTACTCGCTGATAGTCAGCCCTATGTATGTCCTGACTCGTCTGTGTGTAAACGTTTAGTGTTCAAGCTGTTTCTCACCAGCACATGGCGGCCTTTTCATCACCGCTTGACCTGGGGTTCGTGTCCGTGCAGTGGTGATATCAGCCGCTAACACGGTTTAAACGCTTCGCTGGCTGCTACGAAAGTCAACCACACCTGTCATTGTTGGTAAAAGCGCCGTGCCAGTCGTTTGCAAAGCGGCATAGATAGAAACCAATAGCCGCGGCTTTTTTCGCGGCCGCGAGAATATGCAGGAGCGAGCCGACGTTAAAAAAAGATACGTTTGAACTGCGAGAGTGTCGGCAAGAGCCGCGCGTCTGCCTGCTGTACATACCGGAGCGGACGCGAGGCGTTCTGACCGAAGTGCTGAATTCGCTCTGTTAGCCCGCGTCTTGGCCAGCGCTTCGGGACCGATTCCTTTTACCTGATTGCAACTCGATACTGACGCATGCCACTCTGGCGAAGAAAGGTATGACCATCATCGCGCAGTCACCACGGACTGTTATAGCTCGACGAGTGACGTAGCGCCGTGTCAAAATGAAAATGGCAGCACTAATAAAAAGAGTGTACATATCGTGTTGCCGAAAGGTAATCCATACGGCGTTTATTTAGCTCTATATCACACAAAACAAGAAGATAGAATCAATGAGAGTCCCTTTTCCGATGACGGCGATTCGTCACCGCCGCCTCGGAAAGCAAGGAGATCGAGGTGACTGAGGGAAAGCGATTGACCTCACGAAATTTGGTTTTGCGATCAAGCTGGCCATACGGGAAGGGTCCAAAAGGGTCACGCGGGCATATTGCATTCAGCACAGCCTGCCGGTCGTGGGCGAGACGGTCTTGGCCAGGAGGGCCGTCGGAGAAATGCTGCGCCCGAACGGGTCGGAGCCGGTCGGAGTGCCTGCTAGGCCCATTCTGCCGAGCTCGCTTGGTCGGTGGGATCGTTGCCTTTGTTGCTTTTCCCTGGGTGTCTGTGGATCCAGCGGTGAGTGTTCGTCGTGGTCGGCTTCAAAGTACTTCTTCCTTTTTTTCCTGCTGCTTGAAGTCGGGACGCGCGAGAGGAGCATGTAGAAAAATAAATATCCGCTGGTCGTCGTGACCAAGTCGCTGTGCTGATGCTGTCGTGCCATGTTAGTTTGATCGTAAAAATTACCGTAAGACAGCTTCGGAGCTGTCGTAGGATTTTGTCGTCGCTTCTGCGCAAAAGTTCACGACAATTTCGTTTCGAGAATACGGATTTTCTCTCAAATATGTCGTTACGCACTTTTTTCGATCGATGAGGTTCGCTTTGCGAATCCGGCCTCAGATGCTTCCCAGACAACGTATGTTTTGCCACCAGTGGTTGAAAACCAAATTCAATAGTGGCCGAGACACTTGGTTGCCATCTTTTCTCTTTTGGAACATCGGTGGCCATGCGAAAAGTGATTTCTCTTGGCCATTATGCTATGGCAGACGTTTAATTGCTTGCCACTTACGCCGCCGAGCAGAAGTGGCGCATCAGTGGCTACATGCATATATGAATCATCTTTTGAACAGCTGCGGCCCAGAAAAAAAAAGAGTGCTCTGTGGCCAGATGCTTGCCAGACACCTTTCCGACATCTGGCAGCCGAGCAGAAAATAATGCATCAGTGGCCACACACTTCCGGACTTATCTTTTGAACACCTCTGGCCAGAAGAAAACAGGGTGCTCTGGGGCCAGATAGCTTGCCAGACATATTTTTGTCTCTGGTAGCCGAGGCAGAAATAAATGCATCAGTAGCCCCACACTTTCGGATCATCTTTTGAACACCTGTGGCCAGAAGAAAAGAGAGTGCTCTTTGGCCAAAAACTTGCCAGACACTCTGCCTTTGTCTCTGGTAGCCGAGCAGAAATAATGCATCAGGGGCCACACAGTTTCGGATCATCTTTTGACCACCTCTGACCAGAAGAAAGCAGGGTGCTCTGTGGCCAGATGCTTGCGCGGGCATCTTTCTGCTCTCTGGTAGCCGAGGCAGAGACAACGCATCAGTGGCCATTTGCACGCTTTCCGGATCATCTTTTGGGCCCCTGTGGCCAGAAGAAAAGAAAGTGCTCTCGTGGCCAGACGCTTGCCAGACATCGTTTTGTCTCTGGTAGCCAAGCAGAAATAATGCACCAGTGGCCACAAAACTTTCGGATCATCTTTTGGGCACCTCTGGCCAGAAGAGAAACAGGGTGCTTTTGTGGCCAGATGCTTGCAAGGCATCTTTTTGTCTCATGGTAGCCAGAGCAGAAACAATGCTATCAGTGGCCTACACACTTTCGGATCATCTTCTTGAACACGTCTGGCCAGAAAAAAACAGGGATTGCTACATGTGGCCAGATGCTTTGCTGAGACATCTTTTTGTCTCTGGTAGCCGAGCAGAAATAATGCATCAGTGGCCACTCTCATTCGGATTATCTTTTGCAGGGCCCCTCTGGCCAGAAGAAAACAGGGTGACATCTGTGGCCAGATGCTAGCCAGACATCTTTTTGTCTCTGGTAGCCGAGCAGAAATAATGTATCAGTGGCCACACAGCTTTCAGGATCATGCTCACCAGTACACACTCTTGGCCAGAAGAAAACAGGTTAGCTCTGTAGCCAGGATGCTTGCCAGACATCTTTTTGTCACTGGTAGCCGAGCAGAAATAATGCATCAGTGGCCACACACTTTGGGATAATCTTTCGAACACCTGTGGCCAGAAGAAAAGAGAGTGCTCCTTGGCCAAATGCTTGCCAGACATCTCTTGTACTCCGGTAGCCGAGGCAGAAATAATGCATCGGTGGCCACACACTTTCGGATCATCTTTTGAACACCTCTGGCCAGGAAGAACAGGGTGCCCTGGGGCCAGATGCTTGCCAGACATCTCTTTTGTCTCTGGTGGCAATGAGCAGAAATAATGCATCAGTGGCCACTGCACGCTCGGGATCATGTACCGTTTTGAACACCGGTGGCCAAGAGAAAAGTGAGTGTTCTGTGGCCAGATGCTTGCCGGTCTTTTTTATCACCGGTGGCCAGAGAACAACTGAGTTGTCTGTGGCCAGACGCTTGCCAATCATTTTTATCACCTGTGGCCAAAGGAAAACTGAGTTAGTCTGCGGCCGCACGCTGCCGGTGATCTTCTGATCTCCGGTGGCCAGTGGCCGAGGTGGCCAGAGAGCGGGCCAAAGGCTGGCCAGACACATAACACAGCGCTCTCGTGTTGCCTGGGAATTGAGCTCTTTTCGTGAGATATCGTAGCTTGGACGAGCATCCCTTGATTTCAAAAGAAAAACTGGAAAAACCGGCGATCGCTTGTTCGCGCTAACAGTGTCGCGCTCTGTACATTAATTACTTCACCACTGCTCCGGGACACCCCTAGCTGCTTCCAGTTGCGGTGGATACCCCTCGAACCAGCATACACTCTGGGATTGCCCAGCAGCCCACCAGAGTCGAGGTGGATCCCTCTCCCAGTTACCCCACTACCTCACCGCAAGCGGCTGGGAGGAATGGTCTCCCTCCCCTGCCCCCCCCCTCCAGGACTCCAGATGTTGTGGGTGGCCACTCCTCGCTACAGTTATGATGGGCGACGGAGACCGGCACCGCCTACTAGGCCCGGACCTGTTATGATCGAAGAGCTTCCACTCTTCGGTAAGAATAAAGTTTATCTCTCGCTCGGCGTGTCTGGTCATGTGATCAATTGCCACGACGACCCGGCCGTTTACTGACGTCAAAAATTGCAGTGGTCCTACGAGATCAACCCCAACTCTTCTTAATGACTGTTCAGATGAAGGCAGCGGTTTACATAAAACCGTAGAAGACCGAGGCGGGTGCTTTGTCATTTGGCAGTATAGCCAAGCTCGGACGAATCGTTGTGCGCAGGCCGGCGCAGCCGTAGCCTTGGCTATTGTAACGCGCTCCGGGCGCCCGAGCGAGAGAAGAAGCGAGAAAAGAGCGAGCGATGAGCGAAAAAAAGAGAAAAAGTAGGGTGACGTCACGGCGACGTCAAATATGTTGATCACCCTCTCCGGCAACTAGGACGGGTACAGCCGTTAACATCCATGTTCCCTCCGGGCGCTCTTTCTGCGCTCAAGCGTAGGGTTCTTGTTTCCGCCGCCTCAAAACATGGCGTTACAATCGCCGCCTCTACTGCTGCCGGGCCGCCCCTACTTGCCCCTAGATGGCGCAAGTTGTCCTGTCGCGTCCTAGGCGGCCGGTTCGCCGCCGCTGCCGCCCCCCCCCCCCCCCCCGCCCCCGCCGTTTGCTTGCCTGATTTCATTTCTCCTCGATTTCATTCTCGTCTTCTGAGGCTTTTATTTTATATCTTTTTTCATAAACCACTGTAGGCAACTTCAGAGAAGCTGCTCCTCAAGTGGGTAGGAGGCAAGGAGCACACATTTACTTTTCATACAAATTCTTTATTATTTACACAGATCTCATACATACAATGGAAGATATAAACAGATAATAAAATTTACGGAACAATAGAACAGATGGCACGAGAAGCACGTAAGAGCACAAGGAAAGAAATATACATTTATAAAAGATATCGCACCACCACAGTTTTGATCAGCAGAAACTTCAATGTTTTGTAGACAAAAAATGATTTTTTTTTGTTACTCAGCTGATAGGTGACTTGTTTTACGGTTTCTGTGCTTTCCTATCAGCTGCAGACCTTTTCAAATGAGGTTTTTGCAGATCTCTTCTTTTAAAAGGCGTAAATTCACCAGAGTTTATAGCAGAACATCTCGACGAACTTCTAGCCGATTGCTGGACAGAGAAGGTCTCCGACTGTTCCGTCATGACAGCACTAAGATTCTTCATCACATCATCCTTGTATACCAGGTTGAAAATGCACGCCAGAAAGCACACAAGCTTGCCCACAAAAATAAGACAAGGGTCTGTGGGCAAAAAGAGAGCACCAAAAATGCCAGTGTCGTCCTGTGCGCTTAGCACGTGGTACGGTTCGATCAGCCTGCGAATTACAGGTGCAACGTCGCTGATACGTAAGAAAAAAACGAAAACAAACGTGTGTTCAGTGCTGTGTTCACGGGGTTTCTGCCGCACGAGACTGAAAATCGCAACCAGGATCGCACAACATGAAATGGGCTTGAAACGAAAGCGACGAAAAACGAAACTTTACCTCTCGCTTCGGAACTCCTTTGGGAATAGAAAGAACGACAAGACTTTCGACTTGCTGGAGTTCCCGCACCATTTCGCAGCGTAGTAGAGCCAAGGTATCCTCTTCCGAGAGCACCAGAACTTTCGAAGTCAAATTAGCGCGGACCGAGCGAACACCACGTTTTCCGGAGAACACTCGGAGCAGACGACCACGCTCATCGGATGTCGGCGACCGTTGCACCGTTGCGCCGTTGCGCCGTTGCCACGGCTGCCACGTCGATCGTAACGCCATATTTTGAGGCGGTGGAAACAAGAACCCTATGCTTGAGCGCAGAAAGAGCGCCCCGAGGAAACATGGATGTTAACGGCTGTACCCGTCCTAGTTGCCGGAGAGGGTGATCAACATATTTTACGTCATCGTGACGTCACCCTGACTCTTGGCGGCCTCTACCGAGCTTTCCTTGAACGCCGCTAGCTGCGTTAGCCTGCTATGGGTTCCAAACGTTTAGCTATAATATTCCGTCTGTCCTAAATAGAGTTGAGAACACATAATTTGTCAAACCTTGAAAACCTACATCTATATGAAATTCAAGAACTTTGTTTTCACAAATAGAAAGAAAATTGTCTTTGTGAGTTGTAAATACATCCGTTTTATATATTTTGTTTCCTGTATACATCCAGTCACTAGATGCTGTCGTTCTTTGTGTATAAGGGGACAAAATCCTTCCTCTTGCAGCAAAATACCGCATATAAGTGTTGATCATATCAGTGTTTTCGTTTTTTGCCCTCCCATGTCACTGTTGTTTGGTTTTCCCTGGTTGCTGTTGTTTTTGTTTGCGTATACCAATTGTAAGGCTGCAGAAGCCTTGTCAATTCAAAACTGTTCTGACTTTTTTGTCTCTGCACCCCACATCACTGCCTGATAATAGAAATAAAAATTGATTGCATTGAATCGAATTGAATATAAGAGAGTTCTAGAGTAGCTTTAGTCTCGTTTGATATTTATGACGTCTCTTTAGACACTCCGCCTCGACTGTATCTTTCAGTCTTACTAGACATTCAGACACGCTGGATAATCAAAGTAAAACGTATAAATTAGGGGATCATGCGTTAGATGATGACAACAGACCGATGTTTAACTTTTCGGCAGGAAGAGTGGTAGTGGAAAGGAAGCAAACATAAAACTAGTTAGGTTTTAAATGCTTCTCGCCATCGACGCGCAAAGTTTTCAGAGGAAGGAAACTGAATATATCTAAAAAATACTAATAAAAAAGGCACATGCCGGATGCTTCCAGCAATAAACCGATCTCACCAAGCATTAAGTCGAATGCGTGATGCCGCCATAATTTCGGCTCACAGGAGGCAGGCGGCAGTGCACGAGAAAACGGTGACTATGGCAATTCATAAATTACAGCAAGTTTAGAGTTTAGACTTCAGACAAATAGTGTGATATGAGGTCTCCAGATAGTTTTTAGAAAAATATATCCGAAAACCTTCCCTGTGTATTTTTTAACCTTGTGGCTTTGTTATCGGCTAGAACTTGAGGAAGAATAATTTTTTTTCACTGTTTTGTATTTTCTCGCACTAGCTAAACGAGATATACCTTCCTCCTTTTAATTGCAAAAAACATACGGGCTGAACTAAGCTAAAATTTCATGTGTGGGTAAACTTTGACGACGCTAGTCAGGTACTTGTGCTTATAACTGTGGCCCTAAGACTTTCAGATAACGTGAACTAATACTAAAATTTGTTTGCAAATTCCGACCTGCTTATACGAACGTCTGTTAATTTCTGACTACCGATATTTCTCCTCCGAAGTGCACATCAGTCCTGAAAGCGTGACGTATTCCATAACTACACTCTGATGTCTCGACAGCAAGCAAGCTACGCGTCACTCCTAACGACTTTCTTTTCACGATGGCGACTGCGCGCAAACATTAGGCTTATATAATTCCCACCACCAATCTGGTATATAATATACTGAGGTTTCACACCTTGAAATAAAAGCTGGAAGCATCCCTTTACATGTGTTGGGTGGGAACCGTGCATGCATCAGTCACCGGGTCACTTACAGTTGTGTCAGTGCATTGTTGTTTCCGGTGCGTTCAATAGGCTACGCTAGCAGCAGGTATTGAAAAACTGGAGGGATTGTGAAACTGTTCAAAGTTTACACGTTTATTGTTCGAATCTTACAAACGAAAACAAGAATTAGTGCGCTTTATAACGATAAGGTCACACCGTTGCACAGAAACATTTTGTTCACTACTGAACGAAAACTATCCTTAGCTTTTAATGAACACCTTGTACCATTGGGTAAGCAAGCTCATACAGGTGGAATGCTGGTTCAGATTTTAATAGGTAAGCAATAAACCGAGTTCCCTTGATTGTACAGAGCAGAAATTCGAAAAACATACTCAGGCGAAATACTACATTTGGTCGAACGATCGATCACTGTTATATCAAACAGAATGCTCAATTTGTATGTCTGGCCATTGCTTTATTGTTGCCTTTTCACTGTTTGACGTATAGAAGTCAGTCACCACCCTGCCAGCGTGTTTACTCTTTCACAATATAAACGTTCAAATTAAGAATCATAAAAAAGCTAAATAAATTACTAGTCATACTGTATACACGGTAGTATCTGGTATACTATTTCGGGGTTTCACTGACCCTTAGGTAGCGGTGGCATTACATGCTAAAACATTTCGAGGAATTCATTGCTCAAACATTCTTTAGCTATTACTGCTTACAATTTGTTTCCAAGAAAACAATTTGCCATCTTCAAATACAAATCGATGGTCAAGGAAGGTCAATATCATTCCACAAGTCCATCAAGACGCTTCCTTTATCCTTAGACGCGATCCACTCCTTCATCCGTTGAATCTGTTCTGCCGAGAAATGATTCTTGTAATCACCAACGATGCCCTTCCGAAGAAATTTTTCCTTTGGCTTCAACTCTTGCTTGCCACAAAACCGTTGATTGAACACCTGTATAGATTTATGCTGATCCTCAGGTGGGATTGAAAGAAAACTAGATGCCAGGTCTTTCATACCGTCGTTGACTGGTTTCTTCATGTTCTCAAAGCTGGTGGTTTCTACAACTTTATCGAACAAAACGTTGTCCTTTCGCAGCGTTTGACCATACTTTGCCGAGGAAGTCAGCAATCTTCAGCACCGAAGATTTGATATCCTTGGTGAGATCTTCGTATCTCAAGAAGAGGACATTTGAGTCATTTCGATGTTCGTACCACGACAGCAAGTGATCAAAGAAGTCTCCGCAGCCAACTTGTCCCTTGAGAAACGAGTCGAGGAATTTGTCGAATGGAGCGTCCTGTAGCCTGTAATGAGGTATGCTTCTGACGTGGTAGTAAAAAGACACACAGCAGTCGTACGGGTTTCGAGTCACGTATATGTACTTCGCCTTCTCCGAGTAAGGATGCTTGTTGAAGGGAAGATGGCATTTGATGGCACCTGGCCGCACCATCTTCTCCACAGCTTCGGGGCCCAAAAACTCCAACCAAGGTGACCTCAGCATGAAATCTGCGATGTCCTTCGGAAGATCACCGTTGTTCAAGATAGAGTGCACAATGTATTGCGTCCAAGTGGTGCCGGCTTTTTGATAGGTCACAATGAAGATGTCGTCGCATCGAGGCTTGTAGGACAGAGCGGACCGCACAGTGTCTTCATTGAGGAAGCTGCTGACATAAAGGCCATCGAGGTCCTTGTAGAGCATATTGGGAGTCACGTTCCGTTCAGATGACATCGTTGCTTCTGGTTTCTCCTGTGAATTATAAACAAAACAAAATTCGCTGAGCCTACCGCAACATTACATTTTATGGGGCGACCACAGTGCATCTTAGGGTTGCAAAATTAACCAGAAAGGTCGGCGCCTGTACCTAGTGATCTCGAACGTTCACCGAGATTGCATTTAGGTGGTGGAGTTTACCATAAAATATTTTAAGTCGTAGTCCCTTTCGTCTCATATCTAAGGCTTACAAATTCGCAGGGTCAGTGGCTGACGTGTCAAGCTACAGACCCGTAGTTCTTCAGTTTGGTGAGGCACCCCTGGCGAGCAAAATTGTATATTTATATGTCGTGTTTGCGTTGTGCGTTGCGTTACGTTTTTTCAAACGCTCCGCTATACTTTGTTTCAGCTTACGTCACCTTTCGGACCGAAGGGTGGAACGAAGTATAGTGACCGTGGGTGGACGCCGACGGACACTAAGGAACGCTGACAGACGCTAGTTTATGCCTATGAATCGTGCCTGATGGAAGCTAGGACGCCGCTTCACGTCAGCATTAAATGATCTCGTCTCGTAAGACGCTAGCAGAGGTGCTTCTTTGCGCATGTCCGGGCACGCCAGTATCAGCCGGGTCCGAGGTGGCTACCGGGAACTGTAACATCCACGCAAGGGAGGCGGATGGTCACGCTGAACACGCCAGATGGACAACAGCGGCGTCACGCGGACCAGCTGCGACAGCGAGACGTTGAGGAGGCGCTGCGAAAGCAGCTAGAGGCCAGCCACGCGCAACAGACCGACGGCCCGACGGAGGATGACAAGCTAGCGAGGCAGACAACAGCGGAGGACAGTGCCGGCAGCTCTAGTGACAGATCAGAAGTGGACCCAGCAACGGAACTTCTATTACCTAAACAGCCTGTAGCGGAGGACAGGTTCCGTTACTGGGTCCGCCTCTGATCTGTCACTGGAGCTGCCGGCACTGTCCTCCGATGTTGTCTGCCTCGCCAGCTTGTCATCCTCCCTTGGGCCGTCAGTCTGTTGCGCGTGGCTGGCCTATAGCTGCGTTCGCAGCGCCTTCTCAGCGTCTCGCTGTCGCAGCTGGTCCACGTGCCGACGCTTTTGTCCACCTGGCGTGTTCAGCGTGGCGATCCGCCTCCTTGCGTGGATGTTACAGTTTCCGGTAGCCACTCGACCCCGCGGATACTGGCGTGACCAGAGTATGGGCTGTGTCCATCTTCTACTTTGTGTCCCGTCCTTTTAGCGCTGTTTCTTTTTTTTTTTTTAATTTGGTCGTAGAAATGTTGGCGAAAAGCACGAGCGAACGCGAGTGTCGATGTCGCCGTGGCGTCCCCACTTCTGACTGCCGAAGCTTCCGTGGACTGCCACACTGGAGAGCGATCTGCAGCAGAACAGGCATCTGACACATCCACCACAGCTGTTGGGACACCACCAGGATTGCGGCCGCGACAGCATGACACTTGTATGACGTCAAACGAAAATCCAGGGACCACTGCTTTGGGCCCGCTAAACACACCAGTCGGAGCCGCGTTTCAGGACGCCACTGTGGTGGTCCCCATGTATATTATTCTCCCTCCGCAGCCAGTCGGATTGCGACATTAGCCAATAGGAACGCAGAGGAACGAATCACGAAGAAGAAAGCGTGAGCAGTATATATGTCACTCCTCTGTTTCCTTAAATGTCAGTGGCTATTAATGTGTACTGGATTTATATTCGAACCGTATATTAAAACAATATTCTAAATACACCTCAAATACCTAAAATATATTCAAGTGCACTAGAATATGTTCATATCTATAAGTCACTTACAGTTTAAGAAAGTAATAAACACGCTCTGTCAATGACTATTGTTTTCTTTCGTGAAATCTACAATCTTACTTTTAGGGCGCAGCTTTTTGCGCCCGTTTCCGGCTTAAGCGGCGTCGCCATCGCCGTCGCCGTCGGCTTAACCGCGCGGTGCATTATGGGAAACGTCCCATAATCCAACGCGCGGGAGGGAGGAGGAGGGAGGAGGAGGAGGGAGGAGAAAGGGAAGAGGAGATAGATGGAGGGAGGAGGAGGGAGGATGAGGAGGGGAGGAGAAGGAGGTTCAGGGAGAAGGAGGGATGAGGAGGAGGGGAGGAGGAGAGAGAACGAGGACGAGGCAAGAAGAGGAGGGGGAGGAGGGAAAGAAAATGAGGGAGAAGTAGGATGAGGGTGGAGGAGGAGGGAGGAGGAGGAAGGGGAAGGAGGGAGGAAGAGAGAGGGAGGATGAGCAGGGAGGAGGAGGAGGGTTACGAGGTGAGGAGGAAGGAGGAGGGTGAGGAGGAGGAGGGGAGGTGCCAGCTACCCGTTGTGCAAGCAAGTGCTATCACCATTCATAAATCACAGAGAGGCACGTATGAAAACGTGGTGTACTCGTAATCCAAGTTGCCATCTACATGGGTACGGGTCTGTGTTGTACCGATCGATCTGTGGCACGTGAGACGAAGATTGTAAATTGTGTACCGCCAAGGTCGAGAACGCCTGGCTCGTGGTAGCTCTGTATCTCTCGTCAACAGCACTCACCAAATATTTTGTGCAAGACAGAAAAAAGTTTATACCAGTCATGCAGGAAAACATTCCATTGGCCCCGAGGAACGTGCACTCGCTGTGCGGTGCCATCTCGGGGGAATACGCTCAAGACTAATGCTGAGGAAGTCAAAAACGCCGAGCAGTCTTCGACAGAACCGACAGCAAGTAGGATGACATCGAGAGTATCACGTGCTTCGTCACAGTGCCGACTCTTACGCTGTCTGCTTCTCCCGCCTCGCTCCTGCTGTCCTGTTTCCTGGCGCCGGCAGAACTTAGACAGAGTGGAGCTTTCAGATGTGAGAACTATGTTTCCTTTCTCCGGAGAAGCGATGAGCGAGAATACCACAATATATATATATATATATATATATATATATATATATATATATATATATATATATATATATATATATATATATATATATATATATATATATATATATATGCAGGGTGTTTCACGACAGGTGGAGAAATCGATATTGCGAAAACTACGCGTCGCACCAAAAAAGGCTTGTGTCGTTTTGGTCCTGGGCCAGGGGCCTTTCAGGAAAATTATTAAAGTCCGAGATAATTATATTGTTAATTATTTTTGCGTAATTAACTTTTTTATTATTGGGTTTAGGGGCATGGTTTCAATTAGAAAATTGCTCAGCATCGTCAAAAAACATTAAATCAACAAATTGCAGAACGATAGAAAGCACGCGAAGCATTTTATGGCTTTGTGAAAAACCGTACAAATTCGACGGGTTTTAAGTTTCGGTTTGTTATCGGCCGCGCATCTCAGCCCCGACGGCAGCGCGCCCCGTGGAGAGATAGTGCAACTAGCCTCTGCTGCGTCGCGCGATGACAGCGCAGCAGAGGTTGGATGCACTATCTGTCCACGGGGCGATGTGCTGCAGGGGCGGAGATGCGCTCCGATAGCAAACCGAAACTTAAAACTCGTCGAATTTGTACGGTTTTTCAGAAAGCCGTAAAATGTTCGCGTGCCTCCGATCGTTCTGCTATTTGTTGATTTAGTGTTTTCCGATGACGCTGAGCAATTTTCTAATTGAAACTATGCCCTTAAACACAATATTAAAAAAGTTACTTACGGAAAAATAATTAACAATTTAATTATCTCGGACTTTAATAATTTTCCTAAGTAGGCCCCTGATCCATTACCAAAAAGACACAAGCCTTTTTTTTGTTGCAACGCGTAGTTTTCGCAATATCGAATTTGTCCAACTTTCGTGAAACACCCTGTATATATATATATATATATATTGGGAGGACATTGGGAGGCCCAGAGTTCAAATCCTGGCTCCGCCCTTTTTATACTTCAAGAGAGGAGGAGGAGGAGAAGGAAGAGGAGGAAAGGAAGGGAGGAACCCTGGAGGAGAAGAGGAAGCGGAGGGGGTACAGATGAGGCGGAAATGCATACCCTCCCCTCCTCCTCCTCAAGAGCTGCGCTCTAATTCGGCATACAGGGAATCGTAAACGTCTTTCATTTTTTATTGCTTTTTGGCAAGGCTGTGCCCCGAAGAATTTTTAGTAAGCTAATGAATGCCGAAACGGTTGCTGATTTTTTATCCTTCATAATTAGAAACAAATCGTGGCACACAGGAAGAGGTAGAAAATTATTGACCATAAGCGTTTGCAGCATTGATTGAGGTGGAATGCTTCTGCATACGCTAGAAATATGATTTCCGTATATTGTTCTATCATTAGAAAAAACAAAATGTTCTTGCTCTATATGGATACACCTTAAGGTTCAACATTTAAACTCTGATGCTGTCAAAATCTGAAGTATCCAGTAACTCTTGCTGCTAGAACAAAACATTTGTAATGTTTGTTGCTAAATACCAATAGTGACAAATCGCTGCATTCAAACGACCACAAGCAATTAGTATTTGGCAAGACATGTTAGCCGTTTTATAAAAAAAAACGCTAAAAACTGAAATTTTTGAGTGTCTTGTCTTGGTAATATCAAGGTCATCAAATCGATTCTATAGTGTCTGGAAATATTTTATTTTAAGAGTTCCATGATTAAATCAAGTGCCGAGCGCCTTCTCCTTGAAGACGCATTCAGAATCGAGCAGCTCGATTTATCTTATCTAACTATCATCGTACTTCCAGTGTAACATCTATGAAAATAACTCTGTCATTACCTGACTTATCTTCCCGCCGTAAATGTGCTCGTCTCTCATTATTTCATAAAATCTACCATTACAACTCACTTTTACGCCAGTCCCTCATGCTCGAACCATCTTATCGCTCAGCTCGTCTTGATCATGCTCATAAGGTTGGCATACCAAGTTACAACACTAACGCATTCAGTATGTCATTCATACCTCGTACGTCAACAGATTGGAACCGCCTTCCCGCTTCAATTGCCTCCATCACTGACGTTTCTCTTTTTAAACAAGCACTTGGTAACAGCACCCTTTAGTTGACTGATTTAATTGCCAGCATTTTTTGTGTGTTCACTCCCTCTGAAATGTACTATGTACCTTGAGGGTAAATAAATAAATAAATAAAATAAATAAATAAAATAAATAAATAAAATAAATAAATAAATAAATAAATAAATAAATTACCAAAAAATCATGAATAGGGGAAAAAATATTGTGGGAATTTACAGCTCTCGAATCATAGCCTGTACTGTGAAATTTCAAACGTATAGGATTCGTGTACTGCTTACCTGAGAATCAGATCTCGCAGGGCAGAAAGGATTAGAAATGTGGTGAGATCTCTTGGTGCTCGAGGTGAATATTGTTGAATTGTTGTTGTTTTGTTTCGACGAAGTCACGACAGTTCCTACTTTTTGTCTATGAGCCTCAGGTACTCTCCACGCTTATAAATGCAGCAAAACTGCACTGCGGGTATCCACTATCTTGGAATAGGATATGTATATGTATACAAATTCTGGGTATCACACAGCAGGTCCTTTACACGCTTCCATTTCGAGCAAACTCGCCCGGCGTTAGTGCGAACGAGGGTGTTTGACGCATACCATCGACATATCCAACATGCTTTCGCAATTCCAGCCATGCTTTTAATTTTAAAAATTTTGACCAACGCATCAACGTGGTTGCTCAGAATTCAACAGAAACGTACTGCAACTGCCGAGCCTATTTATCAGCGTGTAAGTGACTATTGATTTTAGAGTTCGCGGAATGTGTTTTTACGGCGTAATTCCAAGGAGTTGGTAACTTTGTTTGCTTTTGCTGCGTTTCATCACACGCTCTGTCGAATTGGCTGTTTAAACTTTGGCCTTTGAAAACGTCTGCATTTTGTTCATCTCTGTCATTCGTCCGTCACAGCTGGGCGAGAGCGTTGACGCTATGTGATGTAGATGACTTGGTTGGGCGTTTTTTTGTAAATGCAAGTGCTTTGACTGCAATTTTTATGCACGATATAGTTTTTACCTTTTTTTTTCTTTGTGCTTATTCTTTTATTTATTTTTTGTCCCGTCCCGCTATTAAGGACATCAGCTTGGATTGTGACAATCTGAGGGTGGGACGGCCTGTTGATTCTCTCCTTACATCCACCGATCACCCGATGGTTTAATTATAGATAGAGACATCGGTCGGCAGCCGAGTCTATCCCCGTGTTATGCCAACGCAACCTAGTATAGTAAAGGACCGTGCAATTGCATGTCGACGCCATCACAGTGAGATTGATCGCAGACATTGATTGGATACTTGTTTTGCATCTGTGTTCAGATAGGCCTCGTGTGCAGTTTGTGGGTTGAAGGACGAAGAGCCGAGCTGGCGCTTCCATAGCGTGATGATGCTTATTTATCTATATCAATTTGTGTCATTCAATACCATCAAGCACAAAGGACTCGAAAGTTTGGAAATGCAGACCTTGAAATATTAATAAATATACGTGAGATTAACGAAAAATACAACAAAATAAACAACAAATCCAGTGTAGTAGGTTATAGCGAGTTCGTTTCACACGCACTGGCACCGTTCGAGTTCTCTCCCAGAATGCATCGCACTCGCAGAGTGTTGCACGGAGAACTGGACTTAAACGAACACTCCAAATCCACCGAGTGCAGAAGACTGATGCTGCCGCCAGCTATGTTGTAGAAAAGGTACCAACCTCAAACCGAAACTAGCGCCTTTCTGTTCGAAGTGATGGGTGGGAATGCGAGAGTGCAGTCGCTACCAACGTTTATCTACAAACGTTGGTCGCTGCAACCTGTAGTTTATATTTGCGATGACTTCAAGCAACTCGGCTGTCGTAGAGATAGTTACAGACGGCGTAAATTTCCGCAACCAGCTCTTTACAAAGCAGCTGGTTGCGATCTCTTTACAACCGCTTACACTGAAGAAAACTGATGATGCTGTCGGAGCAGAAGCTTGAACCGTTCGAGCACGGTATTATGCGTGAACCACTGAAAGGGTACGGCTTAAAACTAGTCTTGGAATATCCAGCAAAACTTTTCGTGGGACTTTCGATTTCGATCGTCATTACAGGTGGATCATATATTAGCCTTGGTGAGGGCGTCGAGAACGAGAGCTTTCTCGAACAAAATACGACGGGGCAAGTGAGCTGACGTAGGTAAATGGTAAACATGATGATGTTGCTCAAGCCTTGGGTAAAGTCACTATGTTTAGCTTCTCTGATGCTTACTGGGCAGTCACAGGTTTCTGGTGGGGGAGTTTTGTCGACAAATGTTAAATTTTTTACCCGCATACGGATGGTTATAAACATCTCGGGGGCCGCTGATACGTTTGTTCTGAGCATTTCTTTACACACTAGTATATATCAGCGTCTGTACGGCAACAGAGCGACTTAGAACCTGCAAATAAAGCACGGTTTGTCAATTGCTTCCTTCATAAAATAGCAGACGCTCACAATTCAAGCTCGCGTTTGCTTCCGTTGCCCGCGGGACGTGATTTCTATCAGAAAATCTACTTTTTTTTCCCTTTCGGTTTCGCGACACATCGTAGCAGACGAACCCTCGTCGTCTGCTCCCGCTCCTCGCCGGAGCGAGAACTGACGGGATTGCATTTTGGCGCACTCCCGATTTTCTCGGTGCAGCGAGTGCATGCACACGTGGGGTGCCAGCGCTGAAACGAACTCGGAGAGTGCAACCACTTGTGGAGTGCCGGCTGAAAAGAACGCGCTCCACGCTGCGATTGGGCACGAGTGCCGTGAAACGAACTCGCTATTAGAAAATAATCTTCAATGGTGACTTTGCAAATTAATGCGTCAGTGATTGTGTCATGAAAAGAAAGTAAGTGGTTCCATAAGGCGCGATCTTTTTTATGAGAGAGTGAAAGAAACATGTTAGTGCGACAATGAGCAACATTTAATTCAGATCTGTGGTCAGTACGAGTTGAGAAGTATGATGGCTCCGAAGGAAACTTCCTTTGGAGTGACTGAATTTACTTGGGGAGATCGGTGGCCGAGGGGCCTAGCGCCCACCAGGTCGGAGCACGAGAAGCGAAAGCTCGCGCTGCAGAATCCAGGGATCCTAAGTTCGATCCACACCCCTGCCCGTTTCTATGCGGATGAGCATCGTACCGGCGCGCGGGTTGTGCACGTTAAAGTTACCCAAGCTACCGGTTGTACTGCACTGGCAAAATTGCTCATCTACAGCTGGGAGAAAAGTCGCCCGTTAATGCAGATTACGTTCTAGGCTGTATAAACATACACAGAACCCAATTTTTTAATTTAATTGTTAATATTGTGAAAGTGAGGCAGTCGCAATACCTTTTTGCGTAGGACCATGTACTAAAGACTTCATTTAAACTTTGTCTCATCTTACGATGAGCTAAAGGCAAAAACAACGGGCCGCCACGTCCAATCACTTTCCATACTAAACTATGGCATGCTTAACATTGATTAGGTGTGGTCGAATAATACTTCGAGTAAAAAAGGGCTGTATCAGTTTTATATCTTCGTCACTGTAAATAACCTGTAAGTAGTGGCTTTCTTTGCAATGTAAAATTGATGAGTCACTCAGGGCTATTCAATTCCAACCACTATCCGCCCATCCCCATCCCTGATTCGAGATGCTGGAACCGATAGGTGCATCAAAGCGAAATACCAGGGAATTTCTAAGTGTCTCGTGATTGAATCTGGGAGTCCGTAGCTTTTTCCTTTAGTCCGTCGTAGGGTGAGACGAAGTCCGGCCTTCATTAATGATACGCTTGTTAAACAAGAGCAATTGGGGAAAAAGAATATCACGCTCCAATTTTGAGTTGATTATAAGTTACGAGTAAACAATTCAATGATTAGATCCCATACTGAAGACGCGGGAAGGTATGCAATCCTGTTCGCAGGCTTTCATTGCTCTAGGTGGGTTTTGCTATCCTTCGAACTTCTTCCACTCCGGCACCCTCCAAGACTGGACAGACGAACTTGTCGACTCGTAACACCAAACGTTAGATTTTTTTTTGTATAAAAACTTGCAAAACAAAAATGTGTTCTCCCTCTATAAGTAACGAAGTCCTTTTTTTCCCAGTAAATATTCAATCCTGTTTCTTTTTTTATATGTGTGTCTTCTTTATTAGCTTAGTTGACCCATCGAATGAACCGGGAGATGAAAATCCCGTTCTTAAGATGGGAGAATGGCTAGTCAGTCAATTTCCGGAAGAATAATGCGGTATCAAGAGGAATGTAAAAAAACAAAAAAACACCGAGAAGGACATTTGAAAGATTGTCGTCACGTTTGAAAGCTACAAAACAAAATGGAAAGAAAAAGTATGTAGTTCTGAGAAGAAAGAAGCAGGCACATGCCGGAAACCGCGTAAATGTTCTGCGTAAAAGTAGTTAGGCTTATTGTTAGTCAGAAACAGGGTGTCATCTCATGTCTTCCGGTCAGTGGTGCGGAGTCTCCATTGAACGAGCATTTTAAGGATGTGCGCTGCGTAAAAGGACACTGAACTTCACGTGGTGCCCTCTTAATGATTTCAAGTACTTCGTGAAGCAATATGCCTACTAAATTTTAATCAGGCAAAATAAAATTAATTACGCTTAAACTAGGATATACTCGGTGATTTGCCGTTGCTATAGCTTAATATAAAAAAATAAAGAAGTACGTTGCATTGAGCTCATAACTTAAGACTCTGAAATCAATATTAGTGCCAGATATTTTCTATCAAAATCATAGCACCATCCAATGAAATAAATAAAGATGACGAATAAAGTGCAGCATCGAAACGATAAAGTAACCTCTCTTTTAGAACGCAGCTCTTAGGCAGCCGTTTCCATGTTTCGTGGCGTCGCCGTCGGCGTCGGTGTAACCATCGCTATATTTAGCGTGAAAATTAGCGCCACCTGTACCTCAATGCCAATTCAGTTTCCCCGCTAAATGTAGAGGGAATGGCATTGCAGCTGAGGTCACGTGACGTCAATTTTCGCGCTAAATCTAGCGGAGCAACTGTGGGATGAGGGCAGGAGGGCAGGAGGAGGAGGGGAGTGGAGAAGGAACATACACTTCCCATCCGTCACCCTCCCTCCTGCCCCTCAAGGGCTCCGCTCTAATTTCGCGTTACAGAGATGTGTAAACGTCTTTCATTTTTTTTAAGATGTAAGATGTAGTAGCAAAAGTTAGTACGCCCTAAACCAGAACTTATATTGCCCTGTGTCTAAGCTTTTTATCTGCAGTAAGTCTTTTCGAGTTTTATTCTTAGTTATGTTCACAGTGCAAAGCATGTATATATATATAAACAAAAGTAGAAGATGTAGGTCGCTGGCAAAAGGCGAAGAGGATATCGCTGAGAAATACAAAAACTTAAAAGGTCATAGCGGTGTACTGGTAAACTATATACTCCGTTAGACCTCAAGTCCGAGGGCAGTCGACGCTACAATCAACCGAAGCCAACCAAGCGGCCCCAAAAGTTGATCGCCATAGCGCTCCTTGTCTTTGTACGTCCGCTGTCGCTGACTCAATCAATCAAGCACAAAATAAAAACGGAGTATCGCGGCGCGTTCGCTATGCGTGATTGGTATGCGGAACGCATGAACGCTGAGCTTTGCACGGGTTGTGGTGACGCCAGAACGCCGAGCTTTGATTGGCTCTGATTGAAGGAGAGTGGGTAGACATCAAAGCAAGCAGCCTCGAGGTCTACCCACTACCCTTCAATCAGAGCCAATCAGAGCTCCGTGTCGTTCTGACGTCATCGTCAACCCCTGCTCAAGGAGCAGGCGAACTTGCGTTCCGCATAGTCCAGGTGTCTCCGACACTTGTTGGCTAAGGGGCCCGATCGGGAATCTGTCACTGTCTTAAGGATCCAGAAAATAAGTAAGAAAATACAAATGAGGAACAACTATATATATAATCATACAAATAAGCATCTAAATACAAATATGAAAGATAGAGCAATTATTAAAAAAAGAAAAATACAAGGTAGAGGAATACACCTAATTTATTGATAAATTCATTATTTTTCTAATTATGACATTGTGCAATAATTGGGGCCCTGAAACCTCACCAGGCATATGTCGAAGTGCATAGGGACTCTGGAATGTTCGGAGAGGGCAGAGGCTTCCCAGTGAAAGATTTGGCCCACGGGCAGTGGTTCAGAGACCCCTGGTTTGGTTTTTGATAACAACCACCAAAGGTGATCGGTGTGCGCCGTGACGACGCATTTTTGGCTCTGTTTTAATGAACCTTATACATGGTAGAGTCGGTTGCGGTCGTCCTAAAATAAAACGAAGTAAAAACAGCAACTGGGATCACGGACACTGCCATCGGGCACGTGGAGAGGAAATACCTTTCGGTACTATATACGGCTTGTATTTCCGTTTGTTACCGGTAACTTAGAAAGTATGCGCGCACCTTTATGTTAAACATGCAAAATGAAGGAAACCAAGAATGCTAAGGAATTCAATATTTTTCGTTTTGCCCATGCGTTTCCCCAGGAATCGAAATTAGGGGTGGGGTGTCTAAGTTTTGGAGGGTAGGGGGGGGGGGGGCATTGAGAATAGAGGAGTCGTTGCGAAATAAGGGGGCGCTTTCAGAGGAACAAGGAGGGGGGTTTACACCCCCCCGCCCTTAGGGGGTGTGTAGGGAAATCACTGGTTTTGCCCGTGTTATTTCAGGGATAGTGGTAGTTTGATGTAAGAAATATACCCGAGAACCATATCATCGCGTCTACACATGGCGGATATATGACGTAAAAGTAACTAAACGATCTGAAAGAAAAAAAGAGACAGACCTTTCGAAGAAAAATTAACGACGCAAACATCCCTGAATCTCCGAGTCTACGTACCCAATTGCTGTCCAGAATGTCTGACAGCTTAAGGAATTCAAGGCGTCCCGAGATTGAATCATTTAAGTATGTTTTCAAAGTCAATAAGGTTGCAAAATTAGCAGCAAATAACGCCAAAGAACGAATCACGAAGGAAGAAGCGTGAACGTGCGACACCACGTCCCACGTTTCTTCAGCTCTGTGACCATATATGGTCATTGTGTTCACAGGCGTCGACCTCATTCGCGTGCACTGCCCATCCACATCGTGTCCAACGTAAGCACACTGTTGTACAGGTAGTCCTCGAGAAGACGAACAAAAGCTCGGTCCTCAGTTCCTTACGTTTTTGGAACGCGTTCTCGTTACAAGTTCCATCTGTGAGAAAGGAAGAGGCTTCCGTTACAGTTTAAAAAAAATAAACGTGTCGTTACATATACGTTACTTCTTGCAATTTGATAATTAGCATATATAGTTAGCTCAATCAAAGTTGATATATATATATATATATCCGATTAAATGGTAACATACGAATTTGAATGCAGTGATGGAAGGATACCAGAAGAAGAAACAACCGGAAGCAAGGCTCCGTTTGTTGATATATTCACATCTAGAAATTTCAGCGTTTCACCATATTCATGTTTGTGGTCGGTGATTCAGACCAACCAAATGTACTGTGAGCCGGGAAGAAGAAACCGGTTTAATTTTATTATTCTTAATTTAAACGGTTACCCCACATTGCACGAGCGTTTTACAACAACCTAACACGTTTCAATTCAATCAAATATATTGTATGAACTTGGCAGCAGTTGCTTCTCCATGTTGCTGTCCGCAAAACGAATAAGTGAAGAAGAGGGTAGGGCTTTTAGAAGCTACGTCTTGAAAACTACACGCCCTTCTTCGTGAAAGTCATTTCGTTGTTATGTTCTAAGGTGGCGGACAAGGGGAGAGGGAAGAAATATTAATTTTTGTGTACATTTTAATTGTCCAATCTTCGAGCTACAGGGCGTGTTTGATGTCGGCTAACCTGGTCTCTTGTTGAAACTGCGGGTCATTTAGTGGAAGTTCAGTGATAGCTCTAGTCGTCCTAACATTTCTGGGTGAATGAGGATGCTTAAAAGCAAAGAAAGTAGCAGAATTTAAGACGTCTTTCCTTCTGTGACTTTTCCCTCGACTAACAGTATTGTTTTTTGTGGCGCAGTCTCGAGCACTGAAAAAACTTATCAATGTCTGCCAGCTCGCGTGAACCCTACTGTTACCAAGCGAAGACCACACAAAATAAACCCTAAAAAATGTAAAAATAGTTACCGAGATTCTGCTCTTCGTAAATATATTAGTTTGTATACTTGTCAAAATTTCCCCCTCAGAAATAATAACGAAAAAGCCTCTCTAGAGGAAAACAAAAGGAACGCCGTTCCTTCTTTCGTTTCCATAAAGACGTAGCGAGTCCCCGTTCCACTTCCACCGATGGAAAGTTTAACGGCGGCATTCTTTCTTTTCTCCTGAAAGGAACGGATTCCAGAAATGCCGTTTCTTGGTACACGAGTCCGTAGAACACTGCGTGAGCAGCGATATTTTTCTTTTACTTAAGTTTCAACACTAAATATGTATAACGTATATATCTCCTATATATATTAAATGGTAATAGCAGTATATTCCTATTTTGTCGTCCTCAACTTAGTCGCATTTGCTATTGAAACTGCTAGTCATACAAAGTAGATGGGCTTTATGATTCTGATCCTGCACTCTGCGTTCCCCTTGCCTAACTTCTCCCACCACGTCTTAGGCATGTTTTATTTCGTGAGCCGGTAATTATGAAGCCGCTTGGATAAGTCTGGGAATAGCATTGAACTCAAAACCTCGGGCGCCGAGAGCAATCACATTGCCTGTAGTTTTTCAGAACATGCAACATCACAGCAAAACAAACTGCCGAATGCGTTAAATGAAAATAATGCTTATTTGAACATGTGCAAAAGTTTATGATGGCAAGACAACATCTAGTACTCGTCAGTATTGCGTAAATTAGATATCAATCTACTTGAACAATAGTACAAAGTTAATTAGACGTTATGCACGTCAAGTAAAGTAGTAAGTGCACCGGGTGCAATGCACTGGAGGTAAAGTACTATAAATACAATGTACTTTCAAAGTAATGTACAAGTACTTTTTAACACAATCTGTCATGATGCATTTTCATTTTCCTATACAGTGTCTTTTGGCATGGTGTGCATTGCCCCAGTGGTAATCGGGGGTGCATCACTTCTGTTCGGAAATGGCGATGAATGTTGGATAAAGTGAAGTGCCTTCAGATTTGACAAAGTATTATAATTTTGTACAAATTTAGCAAGGCGAAAGTTTGGGAACGTATATTGAAGTCGGGAGTTGTTTTTTTCCTTGGAAAGAACAGAAGAATACTCTAAATCAAGTACACGTTCATACTCAGAATGTACATGAAAGTAAAGTACAAGGTTTCTTAACCTGCTTGCAGTAGAATTTGAAGTGAAATGTACTAAATATACTTCCCAACACTGGCACTCGTATACTACATACTGCTGTAGTATGCAGTGTACGAGTATAATAAAGAAAGGACATTGAATCCTGAAGTTGCCTTGTCATGCAGGCTTATAACAATTAACCAGGCAACCTCAAACTTCTACGTCATTTATGGCTAACAAGTAATAAACTGTCAGCATTTTTAAACAGAAAGCATAAATTGTGGCCGCATCCGGCGTGAGCTTACTTTGTTGTTCTCAATAACGCTTAGATTTTATATTTGGTTTTGATGTTTTGGAATGTGAACACGTGGCACTTTGTTGACGAAGATAAAAACCGAGAGAGTTCTTGTTTTCCATCGTTTCCCTACACCCTCACCTTCTCAAAAAGTGACGCAGCCGCGTGTCCGCTTAACTGACCAGCTGATGAACGAGGCTAAAGTCTGGGTGGTCATTCGATTAGTCAGGCAAGACGTAAAGTCCGAAAAGTCATATTATTTAACAAAAAGCAATGATCAATCACGACGGAAGGTTCAATCGAGGCGATTATTTGACTGAATAGTCTGACGAGCCTAGATATCTAAGGACACAAAAGATACAGTAGCTGACATGTAATCTCGTTGTCTCGGTTGGATCTTCAATCTTGATGAACATTCATGCCGTGTGTTTGGACATTTGGTATCTACTGACTTTTCCGCCTTGCTGGGTATCTATACACAGTGAATAATTTGTCGCAATAGAACCTTCCGTCTTTTTGCGCACTGAGAGTCATTGGTCAAGTATTGCTGCCTGATTACTGAAGGAAAAGACAGAAAGAGATCATGCGGTAGACGATGAAAACAGGCAGGTGTGTCATCTTCGGGAGAGAGGGTAATAGCGGAAAGGACGCAAAAAATACAACTGGAATAGTCTTCAAAATATTTTCGTACTCTACGTGCCACGTGGAAGCATTTCAAAGAAGGAGAACTACATATAAAATTAAACATTACTTAAAATAATGCACCAGGCACATACCGGAAGCTTCCAGTAATTGAACGTTCTACAGAGAAATACTGATACTTCATTACACGTGACTTGCGCACACGTTGTCGTGCCATTGTGGTTCAAAAGCATTAATCAATTTGGAGTGTTATTTCGCAACCTATTGATAAAAATCATCAACTTTCAATGGGTTTTGATGAAAAGAAATGAAATGGACGTTGGCATTTGTTTCTCCCGAAACAACAAATACGCTGGTGCAATATTTATGATCCAGAAGATTCAACCTCAGAAGCAAAGACACTGCAATGGCCACTTATTAAATTTCCGTTTAATTGATGCACCGAGTTCGATCGAGGAAATGAAGTCAGGTTTTTAGGCTCGCACAAATAAACCACGCATTGCAGAGAGCTCAAGCAGTAAGAATGATGTAAATTAACTCAAAAGATAAAAAGGAATGATGAAATTTCCCACTGAGCGCACGTCCGCTTAAGCCTAATTTTGTTTAAAAAAAGAAATGACATTGTGGGTGCCTGAGACATTCATTTCAGTAAACCTAACTTGAGAGCAAGAAAGAAAATATTTTTTTTTCTTACTGACATGTTTGTTTCACTAACAAAATAAATTCCACAGGTGCCCACACGTCATGCTTTGTTTTGACCAAATTAGGTTTAGGTGGGCGTCGACTCGCAAAGAAGAAATAATGTTTCCCTTTCATCTTTAATTCAGCTGACGTTATGTTCTCGAATTTACGCATTCTATCCTTCCGCCGTCGTCATATTCTGACGGATTTTCTGTCGTCTGCAATGCGCAGTTTAGCTATGTGGGCCAAAAGGCCGGGTTTCCCTTTCATAATCAAATCCGATCAATTGCAGCCACAAACAACACGGAATCTTGAAACTACTTACGCTAAGCGCGTGGCTATCTTCGGAGCTTCTAAGTAATGCAAAGTGGGCTGTAAAGAGGGTCCAAGCGCGGCCTCGTGTATTAAGACACTCGGGCCCAACTAGTCAGACCACCTGGACTCCCTCATGAGACCAAAAAGTGGCCTACTTGGTCACCGCACCTGCGCGCATTGGTACCGATGACAGGCTTGAAAAAGTGTACACGAGCATGCTGTTTGAAAGGTTGTATACACCTTTCCAAAAAACGCTTCTAGGCCGCCGCCATGTTGCTGATGCTGATGCGGCTAGTGCGACTCTCGCGCCCTCTATCAGCTAGAAATTTTCTGCCACTCTTTGGGACTGTGAAGACCCGCTCAGCGCGGTTCTCTACCTGTGTTTTTACGGTTTTGCATTCGACGTTTTCTCGCCCCTCTTGAAAGTTTCCACTTAATTTTTTTCATGCGTGCTGCGTACCCTTTCTGTGTTATCTTCCATTGTGAGAAATAAGGCTGGTGAGTGCCTGCCATTCAAGCTTTTCTGCTTGACATTCACGGGAAACGAAGGAGGTGAAGGACGTCGAACGACCCTCGACGCGATTTTGCGAACATTGTTCTCCCCCTCCCAGAGATAATCCGCGTAGAATCCTCAGTCATCTCCAAAAATAGTTGTCCGGTTGGGGTGGGAAACGGGTCAGTCGCGTTCGTTCCTTTGACTTGGTGCTGTTGTGAAAAAAGGAAGCTCTCCACGAAACGTGCCCCAAAACGAAGTCATCTTGGATGCCGTCCGATCGTCAAGATGTGACTGTCGTCGACTGTGACTGTGTTATTTGTGATCTTTCTCAAATAAATTCTTTTCGGATAACGCTGCATCGTGTGGTACGTACAATATATTGTTCGAATGTTAACACTTTCTAAATTGTATGTCCGTGTCCTGTCCACCGGTAAGCACGTTATTTGTGAGCGTGAAAAATGCATGCCTTTCGGCTCTCTTCTGTTGTAATTCATTTTTGACAGCTAAGCGCTTTGTCGTTTGTCATGCGGCGAATCGCGCGGAGCCCTCAAAACTTATCGTAAAAAACACACAAAAACTAGAACTATACATTCAAGTCGCATTCGTTCTGTCGCGTGCGTACCCAACAAAAATAGTTTATAGGTTTTTTTGCTTTTTTTTCTTCTTTCAAATGTGGTACAATGCTTTCTCGATGACCTCGGGAAAATACGTGCACCATGAAACACAAAATACAGCGGGAAAAGACGAGAATTTAGCCGCCAGCATTGTTTGAAACTGCGCCTACGCAGGCTGCGCCTATCGAAATCACAGTCCTCTCGGTTAGGGTTAGCAAGGACGCCGGTGAGAGTCTAGCCTCGAACCCAGTGACTGGGCTCGAACACGGTTTGCTGCCCCTGGGGTCGAGTGTTTCTTGGAAAGGTGTATATACCCTCCCCTTGAGCGCGTAAAATACAAGTCTTGCTACAAAAAAAAAAAGAAAATTGTTTTTGTATTTTTAAAATTATGCTAAACTTGCGATAATTCGTGCATTTGTTACTAGACGGTGATTTTCTAATGAGTACTTCTTATCTTTCGAAGTTTCGGTTTAAGATGCTTCTATTGCCGACCTTAACTGAACTGCACTTACTTTTCAACTCCCCGCATCTTTTATAGTAATTCTTAATTATAACTCCTTAAAAGCTGTAGAAAAATGAAAACCGTTTACAACTCCCTGTAACGCCGAATCAGAGCGCAGCTCTTGAGGAGGAGGAGGGAAGGGTACTGAGGGGATTGTATACCCCTCCTGCCTCCTCCTCACCTCCTCATCCTGTCAGCTACTCCTCCCTCCGAGCGGCGTTGCGGTCGCTTCACGAGTGTCACGTGACCACACGGGGCTCACGTGACCCTATGAGGTCACGTGGCGATGATGATGGCGCCATCACGAAGACGTCATCGTCATCGTGATGACGTCATCACGTGTGACATCAACCCCTACTCCTCCTTCTTTCCCAAATCCACTTCCTCCCCTCCTACTCCTCCCTTCCTCCCCTTCCCTCCTCCTCCTGCGTACCCTCTCATCCTCCTTCTCCATACCCTCACTTTCTCCCAAAGTTTCCTCGCGAAATTTAGCTGGATAATTGACGCCAGTGACCTCAACACCAGTTAAATTTTCCCGCTAAATTTAACAGGGAAATTGTGTCACATGACTTCGTGTGACGTCACCCATGAACAAATTAAGTTTGTCCGCTCGATTGAGCGGGAAGATTCACGTCACGCGACCTCTATACCAATTAAATTTCCTGCTGAATTTAGCGGGGCGGTTCAACACCACCTAGACAGAAGGCCTTCGCACGCGTCATCACAGTCAGGTCGATCGAGGCGTGAGATTGGGCACGAGTGTTGCGTCAGTGTTCGGCTGGGGCTCGTATCCAATCTGCGTGTCGAAGGTCGGGCTCGGGCCCAATAGTCGAGTTAGCACCATCAGACTCTGATGACGTTTTATGGAGGGAGGGAGACCATGCGGAGGCCTTTTTTCTAGGTGGTGTTGGGCGGTAGCGCCAACGGCGACGGCGGCGCCGCTATACGCGAAAACGGGCGCCTAAGATCTGCGCTCTAAAGTCAAAAATTATGTTTCCATACTCTTTCGAGCGAAATACTGCTCTCGGTGATTTCAAACCTAAATATTCTCGTGATGTTATCTTGTCCTGTGTCCAAATAAACCAGAGGCATAGTTGAACGCAGGAAAAGTGCGCGCAATCGCCATACACGACATTGGCCGCCGGATAGACATAGATCGAGGCTCCGAAGTTTAGAAACGTCTAGAGGTTCATCGCATAAGCAAGCATGCCCAAGGTGCGTGCCTAGCTGAACACTATTAACTTCTACACTCCGTTACACTTCCATTCCTACCGCAGCCAATCGATGGAGCCAATCGATGTTGTCGAGGCTTGGGTATCCCGACACCATGTCACCGATAACTGGCCACGGTTCACCTCTGCCGATTTCAATGCCTTCATCTGAGAGCTGGGCGCACGCCACGTCACAGAGACTCCTAATCACCCCAGTTCAAACGGGCTGGCCTAACGCTTTGTTCAGTCGCTCAACAAAGCATTAAGAAAGGGGAAGAGCGCAGAAAGCCTAGACGAAACTCTTCAGAAGTTCCTGCTGACGTACAGGAACTCGCTCCACGCTACGACAAAATAGTTCCGGCTACTCTGATGTTGGGTCGAGGCCTGCGATCTTGGCTAGACATTCTTAAACCGATAATAGAAGGGCGGGTTGAGCATAGCCGATTCATTCAGTGCTACCAGCATCGCTCCACACCCCGTTCCATCACGGTGGGTGATGCTCTTGTGGTTTGTATTTACAGGAGGCTGTGAAGATGGGTTCCGGTCTTCGTGGTAGAGCACCAAGAGCAGTCTCCTACGCTGTGAAGGTGCAAATGTAACGTGGCCCCGCAGTGTGGCATCTACATCAAGATTAGCCGCTGGGCAGTGTTTCCAGCGACAACCAAGAGCTACCGGCAGAAGACACCTCGTGGGAGTCTACACCGGCTGCCAGCGGTGAACCTCACACGACTGGCTGTCCTCCAGTGTCCCTTCCTCGAGCTACGCCTTCTGCGATTCCTGGTAGTCCGCAAGCGGCAACCATCACCGTTTCACCACTGCCTGCTTCCAGATACCCCACAAGAACCCGAAGGCCGCCGGACCGTTACTGCACGACATAGCATTGTTTTAAGCGGTAGAAAATGTTATAGATATCGGCGCTGCCGATAATAGCTTATCATTGTCCCGTGCGCTCACGTGGTCACGGTAGCTTCTAAAAAAGCTAACGCTCTTGCCCCTCGCGCCTCATTCCGTTCCGTACTGCTGAAGTTGCACCATGTGACCATAAACGTCTATTCCGTTCACAAGCTGTCGGCCACCTTCATACACAACAATTAGAACCTTAACTGTGCCAGAGACGAGCTGTATCTTCTTTCTCCTCGCGCGACTCGGGCTATTCAACAACTCCCCGCCGCGCTCAATCCTTTGTCGTGTATTGCTGGTATAAAGCATTGAACTCGAATATGAATAATTTATGATTTTAACTTTGGGAACACACTAGTCTCCAATGATTTATTGGTTTCAGCAAGGAGGCGATACCTCAATGCACTGTAAATTTAGTGTACTGTCGGGGATGCCAGTGTCTGCCTATGACACGAAAGCTTCTTGCGAATGTTTCCTTTCATTATTACTTTGATTCTTTGCGTTTCAAAACTGTTCAGCAAAGGAAAGATACACTTGTAATGTTTGAAACAATTATAGAATTTTAGAATAATATTTTTACTTTCGGTTTTATCTTCGTGTCGCCAGTCCCAAAGGATTCTATATCGATGATAAATAGCATTTTGCCGGCCGTGTGACAGCAGCTCCTTTACCAGAATATCCTATAGCGGAAAGGGTAGTTACCGAAAAGGATCTTTGGCGTCGTCTGACAAGGGTATAACTTCTGGTTAGCACAGTTGGTAGAGCGCTCCATTGGAAATGGAGAGGTCCCTGGTTTGATACCAGGACCAGGCGTATTTTTTCGGTCACTCGCCAGTCATTTTGCTGTTTATGGAAAATTATGTTTGTCTTTCTTCCCCCTTGTTCCCCTTCTCCAGGGATTATTTTCCTAATTCTTGTCCAGCTCGCTTGCATCTTTGGGTTAATTGCAGTATCATTATAGCTTTAAAAAGACAGGCCGTTCACCGTTGTTGGTGTTACATTAGTGGCAGCTGATAAAGCCCGTTTGCTCTAGTGATGTCTAACACCTGGTTAGCTCAGTTGGTAGAGCGCTTCATTGGAAATGGAGAAGTCCTTGGTTCGATACCAGGACTAGGCGGACTTTTTCGGCCGCGCACCAGTCACCTAGCTTTGTGTGGAGCTTTGTGTCAGTCCTTTGTTTCCCCTATTCTCCTTCTCTGAGTATTATTATCACCATTTTTGTTTAGCTCACTTGCACCTTTGCATTAACTGCATTAGCATCGGAACAATAGGTCATGTTACAGATGACAGCCTAAACTTCATGTGATGAGAGTAATGAAGTGGTGATTATCTTATTGCTTTCGTTCAATTGATGCAAAATATCGGGATAGTCTAAAGGGTAGCACGCTCCTGAGTGATAATCTTATATTTTAAAGCGCAAAGCAAAATGATAGCGTACCTGGGACAAGAGTGAGTAGCTGCAAGGGTAAACCAGAACAAGGACACTCCTAATATCAGGACAGCGAAATATTGCCCTTATGTTTACTAAGTGGTTAACAATAATTGCTCGCTTTATTGAATCAATTGGATTACTGATACAAGTAAAAATGTGCGTAGTAAAAACAGCTATCAGATTTTTTTCGTTAACGCAAATGTGAATAGCAACTCGAAACGTTCCTTTTCAGTTCTGATATTTGGTTTTACAAAATAAGCTCACATGGCGAGAACCCCCTGGCATGTACGCATGACCTGTTCTAGAATCGGCTTTTAGAAGACTGCTTTTCACTTACATTTGAAGACTAATTGAGTGCATTTTCAGGAATGGAAAAAAATCTTGGATTGAGTACCCAACGGAAAAGACGAGGCACCTAAATAAAGTGACGCGTCTGGACAACAACAAAGCGACGAGTGGTTTGAGGAACACAGACGGAATGTTTCGTACATTACATGATGCACCGTCCTCCAGATAATCCTGATCCCATCCAACCTTACCGTCGGGGCAGTAGAGTTCGCAAGACATTATCTGAAAGACGATAAACTTTAGTTGGTTTTAGAGCGCAGCTCTTAGGCGCCCGTTCCCGGCTTGAGTGGCGTCGGCGTCGCCTTTGGCGTCGCCTTTGGCGTCGGCGTAACCGCAAAATCATGTGACCCCCCAAGGTCACGTGACCCCCGAGGTCAGGTGACTCTCCAGGTAATGTGACCCCCAGGTCACGTGACCCCTAGGCCACGTAACCCCCGGTCACGTGACCCCCAGGCCACGTGACCCCCCAGGTCAAGTGACACCCCGGCCACGTGACTCCCTCCGAGGTCTACGTGACCCCCGAGGTCACGTGACCTCGGAGGGAGTCACGGCCCCCGAGGTCACGTGACCCTCAAGGTCACGTGACCCCCTAGGCCACGTGGCCCGCCATGTCACGTGGCCCCCAGGTCACGTGGCCAGCCCTCCAGGTAACGTGACCCCCGGCCATGTGACCCCCGAGGACACGTGACACCCCGGCCACGTGACTCTCCGAGGTCACGTGACCCGCAACGTCACGTGGCCCCCGGGTCATGTGACCCCCAGGTCACGTGACCGCCCCGAGGTCAGGTGACCCCCGCCCTCTCCAAGATCACGTCAACCCCCCCCCTCCGCGCCTTCCCCCCTCCTCAAGAGCTGCGCTCTAATTCGGCGTTACAGGGAGCTGTGAACTGCTTTCATTTTTTATTCCCAACGTGTCCTGCACTTAGGTTTCGGCTGCGGCAGGATTTAGCGTAAAGTGACATTAATACTTTTTTTATTAACACAGTTGAAATATATCTTACTATATATTCGCTATTTTCCTTTATGTGAATAAACCGTTGACCTTGATAGACAACTCAATCCATACGTCAGTCCATTCCCTTTTTACACATAAACGCAGCTGGTCTAGTCTATTCTGAGCCCTGCAAGCAAGAATGAGCTTTCTAAGTTAGTCTAAACTATAAGAAATATACAAAACACACCAACGCATCACAGGCGCACCACAACTGCAGGTTTGTTTCGCGCCAAGTTTCGTTTCCACGGCCGAAATTCAACAAGAAATATTCGATTATTGTACCTTTTTCTTAGGCAAATATGACATAATTAATTGTAACATTTCATGATGCCACGAGGGGCTATATTTATCAATCTGATTTACCCCTGTGCTTAATTTGAGGCGTAAAACGCTCAAGTTTAATGGGGATTGCTGATTGGACGTGAGCATGGGTTTACTGATCGGCTTAGACTATGAAATAATCTAGATGTCGCAAATCTAAATACCGAAATATCGGTGGAAAAAGAAAACGACGTTGGAACGTGCGAGCTTGGTTGTTTAGAAGACTAACGTTTTTCGTAGTTTTTGTATTATTTTCTTTTCTGAAAATTTGTTTTGGCAAGTAAAAATTTTATACATCATTTAAATACCCCACACAAAAGAATTCGTTCTATAAATTATTTAGCAAAATATAGGACCCTGATTCGACGAGCGGCAACAGGATCTACAGGCCGCCAGGGAACTGTGCTACAAGAACCGACGGACCAGGGATACCACCGTTTTGGCAGCAGCGGCAGCAGGAGTACCAAAAGTCTTATTTCTGCTCGCAACGTTACAGGTTGGAAATCTGTTCTATTTTTAGTACTTCATTCGTGCAATTCATTGTTGACTGCTGCAGCTGCTGCCTCACAGTCTGCCGTTGTGTTTGAAACTACCTCATTGTACTAGCGTGACAGTGTGACGGATCTTTGTAACCTAATGTGTTGCATATGCCATGGCTGACACTTGTTTATGTTGCGATAACGAACTTACAGACAAAGATGGTTCAATGAGAATGCGCAGAATGTGGTTTACTATTATCACATTGGTAGGTGTTCTGGCGTCTCCGAAACAACCTTTAAATCGAAAGGTGAAATCTGGCGGAAGGCATGGCGTTGCCAGACATGTAGGACCGCCAAGTCGAGGAGCAGTCAGGGTGAAAAACCGAGGCAAGATGAAAGCAACTTGGCAGCTGTCATCATTCGCATAAACCAGAAACTTAGCACCCTCATGGAACTAAAAGATACTGCCTCGGCGATCGAAGTGTCCGTAAACATGATGTCGACGCAGTATGACGAAATTCTCAAACAGATGCGTCAACATGACACCGAGATAAAGGACCTAAAGAAAAGGATGGCGAACACGGAAAACCTAGAGAAAGAAGTAAACGTGCAACAAATGACGCAGGACATAAACGCACTACGAGTGGCAAACCAGAAAGATGAATCTTGAAATCCACGGAATTCCGGTCTCTGAGCGCGAAAACCTTAACGACAAAATCAATCAGGTGGCTGAAAAGCTGGGTGTGCCCGTGCTCACTGATGGCGGAATTGTTGCGTTGCACAGGCTTCCAGCTCGGTCAGATAAAGTTCGTGGCATCATAGTGCGCTTTGCAAAACAGTCAACCCGGGATCAATGGCTCGAAAAAGGAAAAGTTCGGACCGAACGGGGAAGGATGGCTACATCCTTGAAAATCTAACAAGGCAAAACCGTGCCCTGCTCTGGGCAGCTAAGGAATGGGCAAAGCAACATGACTACCGCTACTCGTGGCACAGGAATGGGAAAATCTTCGTGAGGCGGAAGGAAGGTGACGCAGCGGTCGTTATCAAATGCGAGACGGACTTGGAACGATTGACGTGAGGGAATTTAGGTCTTGATTTCTGCGTGTGTCTTCTTTTTTAATTATGGAAAAACAAAACTACTTTGTTCCGTCAGAATTGAAATCTTATTTAGGAAATGAGTATTTCAGTTCTTTTAAATGTATTCATTTAAATACTCGGTCCGCTAGAAAGAAAACTGTGGAGCTTGTTTTTTTTTATGAGTTTTGTTTTTTGTTTGATATTATTACGTTATCAGAGACGTGGTATATTGATGAAAGCGCCGTTTTTGAATTGCCAATGTATAAGAGCTATTTCTTGAACAGATCAACTGGTCGTGGAGGTGGTGTGTCGCTAATGGTTCGGAATAATATTTGCTGCGAAATGGTAGAAGAATTCTCATGCGTTAATAAAGACTTTGAAGTGCTATCCTTGCCTTGTAAATCATTCCATGTCAAACGTCCCAGACGTGGCGCTCGACCCCTTCCGATTTCTAAAAAAAAATTCATGGCCTTTTGCCGCAATGTCCGTAGCCATGCCCTGAAATATTTTTGGCGAAAAAAATTTTTTGATCACGTGAGCGCGGTTTTAACTTTTAAAAACAGCGTGAAACTATGCATCACTCAATAATTGATGAAAAATCAGCTTTTTGGTGAAACACCCAACAATATTTTTTCTTAAATTTGCACGGCTTTCGACTTACAATGTGGTTGGGCTTGTAAAGATTTGTTTAATTTAAATATTTTTTTTAAAACTAAAAAACTTGAAAATTTTAACATTTTTGTTATTTTATTAAAAAATATCTAATTGCTCCCGGGACCTAATAGAACTTTTTACCGGCTGCCCTGCAGGTATATAAACTATAAAAAATGTTTAAAACCGCTCAATTAAATATCTCGCAGTAAAATAAAATCCTGAAGTTGCCAAAAAGTGCGTTTTGACGCATAAACAGCTGTTTATTCCACCCTGAGGTGGTCCAAGTAAAAATACAAAATATGGTGGGTTTGGAAGAACAATCAATAATCTTTCGATTCTGAAAGTTTAATCAGAGTAATTTTTGTTTAAAGCGAGAAAACAATTTTTGAAGTTGAGCTCTCGCACCACAACCCGGCGTCGCTTCTTAACGCCTCTTCGCCGCACAGCACGCCACCTGCGACGATAGCTGACACGATTAGGTCCAAAGAAAGAACGGAGTTTTCTGCCGCTTCCCCTTGTCCGTCTTTCCGGCTGCAAGGGAAGAAACGGCGGGTATCGTGTAATAATCGGAGGTGCTGCCAGCGCGTAGCAATAGCAGGCCCGTTGTGCCCTTTGTACCCGAGGGCGGCTCGAAACGCGATGCCTAATACGGGCGGCATCAGTTGACGTGGACTTCTCCTAAAAGGGAAACGCGATAATATCGCCGCGAAATCTAGCTGTCACGCATACTGCGGTGAAAAGCGGAACTATTCAGCGACGCAAGAATTTGCCGTTTCAAAGCCGATTTAAACACAAACGAGGCGTGAGCCTCCAACTGCGCGCGTTCGTTAACACCACATCGCCTCGTCGTATGAGATTGCCCGTTCACGGGGCTTTTGTGTTGCTGTCTACATCTGTCCTGACGTCGAGAAGAGAGAGTGATTGCGATGTGTACGTAAGAAATAGCTAGCTTACTAGTGGCTGCTCTTACCTGGCAGCGCTATGCATTTGCTGATATCAAGACAGTGGAAGCCCACAGGAGGACACAGCCGCGCAAAACGGTCAAAATAGGAAAAGCCATAAAGCAACAAGAGTAGAAAAAAGCCTCTTCACACCAAGATGCACCCGACAACTCGAGGTCCTGCTTTCTACCTGCGTGCGCACACCGTGACACCGTCGCACGCTTTGCCGGGCTCGACGGTGGCGTGCTGTGCAGAGAAGAGGCGCAAGGAACGACGCCAGGTTGCGGCGCGAAAGCTCAACTTCAAAATGTTTTTTCCTCTTTAGAACAAAATTACTTTAATTAAACTTTCAAGAACAAAAGGAAATAAACTCTTTTGTAGAAGTCACCATGTTACGTATTTTTCTTTGGGCCATCCTCAAGGCAGAATTGACGGCTCCTTAAAGCGGCGATGCATACGTTTGTGTACCATGCGCAAATACCGCTTGCACGGAGTCACCGTCGTCTAATGACCTATGAAACACGCGTACGTTTTCACGCACGCAGTCAGAACGTCACCATACGAAAATTCACGAGAAGACGTGGCATCGGGTTCACTCGCCTCAACTCAGCGAGCCAGTGACGCGGCCAAGTGCTCTGGAGGCGATTCATCATGGCGCCGAATGCTGTCATGAGGCACGTAGCCTCGGGTCACTGGCCACCTGAGTCACGAGATCAGGTCGCTGACTGCCAGACTTGTTAGGACTCGGACCCTTAGTCACCGTTGACCAGCGCTTGAGACGACGGGCACGCTGACGTCACGAGGGTCATGTGACTCACGCTACGCCGACGTCGACACGACGCCACTCGAGAAGTCGAGTAGCCACGCAGATGATCGAGGTGCGCAAGCGAGGAACCGTATACTCACCTCAGTGCTCTTGCGGTGTACTCGATCCGCGAGAGCTGCGCATCTAATTCTGGCGTTACAGGAGAGTTGATGAAACTGACGCTTTCATCCTTGATTTCCCATCTACAACAAAAGTACTTTAATTAAGACTTTCCAGAGCAAGTAGTAAATAAACTCATTATTGCTAGAAGTCATCATGTTACGTATTTTACTTTGGGCCACCTCAAGGCAGAATTGACGGCTCTTTAAACGGCAAAACGCAATTTTGCACAAATTTAGTTTTTTTTTTTTTGTTTCTGCAAGATATTTAGTTGTACGGCCTGAAACCTTTTTTTGTCTACAGTATACCTACAGGGCTGTCAATAAGAGTATTTACAGTCGCATCCAGCAAAGCCATAGTTTGTAACGAAACTAAAAATATGCTAAAATGCTCATATATTCCTTATTTTTTAAAACTGCTTCGAGCATACCAAATTCCATGACCATGATCCTTATTACATAGCAATCCAAATACCGTAGGGATTTTAGGCAAAAATATTCCAGTGTTCCGTAAAAAAATCTTACTTTTCATCAATTATTGAATGACTCGTAGTTCTACCCCCTTTTACTAGTTCAAACCGCCATCACCCCATGAAATTTGTTTTTCGACAAAAAATATGTTAGAGATGCAGCACAAACGTTACGATGAAGAGCTATCAATTTTATTTTAGGAATCGGAGGTGGCCGTGGGACCTTTGGCATGGCATGGAGAAGTCCTCCTGGTCCCTTGATGCCGCCCGTCGTTTAGGCATCGCGTTTCGAGCCGCCCTCGGGTACAAAGGGCACAACGGGCCTGCTATTGCTACGCGCTGGCGGCACCTCCGATTATTACACGATACCCGCCGTTTCTTCCCTTGCAGCCGGAAAGACGGACAAGGGGAAGCGGCAGAAAACTCCGTTCTTTCTTTGGACCTAATCGTGTCAGCTATCGTCGCAGGTGGCGTGCTGTGCGGCGAAGAGGCGTTAAGAAGCGACGCCGGGTTGTGGTGCGAGAGCTCAACTTCAAAAATTGTTTTCTCGCTTTAAACAAAAATTACTCTGATTAAACTTTCAGAATCAAAAGATTATCGATTGTTCTTCCAAACCCACCATATTTTGTATTTTTACTTGGACCACCTCAGGGTGAAATAAACGGCTGTTTATGCGTCAAAACGCACTTTTTGGCAACTTCAGGATTTTTGTTTACTGCGAGATATTTAATTGAGCGGTTTTAAACATTTTTTTATAGATTATATACCTGCAGGGCAGCCGGTAAAAAGTTCTATTAGGTCCCGGGAGCAATTAGATATTTTTTAATAAAATAGCAAAAATGTTAAAATTTTCAAAAGTTTTTAGTTTTTTAAAAATATTTAAATTAAACAAAACTTCACAAGCCCAACCACATTGTAAGTCGAAAGCCGTGCAAATTTAAGAAAAAATAGTGTTAGGTGTTTCACTAAAAAGCTGATTTTTCATCAATTATTGAGTGATGCCTAGTTTCACGCTGTTTTTAAAAGTTAAAACCGCGCTCACGTCATCAAAAAATTTTTTCGCCAAAACTATTTCAGGGCATGGCTACGGACATTGCGGCAAAAGGCCATGATTTTCTTTTTTAGAAATCGGAAGGGGTCGAGCGCAACGTCTGGGACGTTTGACATGGAATGACCCAGCATGATATCGGTAGTCTACAGACCGCCGGGTGGATGTCTAGCATCGTTTTTTTTCTTTTCTAGACACCTATTTCAGTTACGCTAATGAGAATAAATATAACATCATCCTGGGGGGGGGGGGGGGATTTCAACATAAACATGCTTGTGGACACCCCGGCAAAAAGAGAAATGGATCTGCTAATTAATATTGGTGGCTGGAATAATGTGATAACGTCCCCCACGAGAATCACGTCTGATTCTTCAACATTGCTCGATCTGCTCATCACAAATTATGACCTACCGTATATAAAATCGGGGATACTGACCACTGACATCAGTGACCATTTAGGTGTCCTTATGTGTATAAAAAACAGATGATTAAAGATAAAAGTCCAAAACTACATGCATCCTTTCAAATATATTACAGCTAACAGCCTTTCTCTATTTAGGCAAAGACTCAAACTTGGGATGGGGTGAGGTATATGAAGAAGAGGACGCGAATGAAGCATACAACTTGTTTTTACACACATTCGTACAGACATATAGATAATGTTTTCCATATAAATCAGTTAACATATCGAAAAAAATCCGTAAGCCATGGATTACCCCAGAGATTAACAGGAAAAATATTTTGTACAAATCATTTGTAAGAACGAGAGAGCCTGAAGATCTTAAAACATTCAAAGTTGTGGTAGGGTTGCCTTGCTGCATGCCCATCCGGGAGGAACAACACGAAGCCGGGGTTTCTATAACGAGAAACTACATTTATTAGAGTAACAGGAATGGGTTGTTAGTATCAACGTAAAACGTTGCCGGAGCGTTCGGACTGCACGCCTCCGTGACCACGGTCCGTCTCCCCGTTCTCCCACAAAGTATACCGCAACAAACTTACAAAAGAACTCAAAAGCGCTAGAGATAAATACTTCAACAACCTATTTTCATCATCAGCTAAGCGGACGGACATCACATGGAAAAAGATTAATAATGTTCTTAATCGTTCATCTGAAATAAAACGAATTGATAAAATCTGCATAGGTAATGCAGAACTAAAAGAGCAAGAGTTAGCAAACGCCTTTAATAATCATTTTGTGAACTTGCCGAGAGATAGTCCTGATGAACATGCTTGCTCATATATTGAAAACAAGAACGAGCAGTCCATATTTCTTGAGCCAGTTGTAGATACGGAGGTGACGCTGACGTTTTTATCACTAAAGAACAGTGCAAGTTGTGACGCTGACGACATGCAAATAAGGCCAATAAAACATGTTATAGATTTAATATCTTCCTGTTTAACGCATATCTTTAACTTGTGTTTGCAGTGCGGGGTCTTCCCTGAAAAAATGCAGATTGCCAGGGTAACTGTTTTGTATAAAAAGGGCGATAAGAATGACATGGGGAATTATAGACCTATTTCAATTATATCAGTGTTTTCTAAGGGCTTCGAAAAAATGTTGCTTTCAAGACTGATGAAGTTTTCGGATAAATACAATATAATCACTCCGTCACAGTTTGGGTTTCGTAAGGGCCGATCTACGGAACTCGCTCTCCTAAAGCAAAAAGAATATATTTTGCAAAGTTTTGAGGATAAAAAAATGACCCTTGGGATTTTTATTGATTTCACCAAAGCATTTGATTATTTAAATCATAGACTGCTCATAAAAAACTAGAAAAGTACGGGTTCCGTGGAACCGCCGTCAGCTCTCATTTCGTCATACCTTGCTCATCGTAAACAGTACGTTCATATTAACGGTTATTCTTCTGACATTAAACCAATCGTATCCGGTATCCCACAAGGCAGCATTCTGGGCCCTTTTTTGTTTAATTTATATATTAATGACATTGTCAATGTAAATAAAAGTACAAAATTTGTGATTTACGCTGACGATACAAGTCTATTTTTTAAAGGAGACTGCTGTCTTGAACTAGCAAATAGGGCTAATCAAACTCTCCAAGAGCTGGGTAGCTGGAGTCACTCTAACGCGCTAAAAATAAACGTGAACAAAACCAAGGCTGTTTTGTTTCAACCAAAAATAAAAATGCCTCTATCACAACAGATATCGTGTTGGATTCGACCAAAATTGAGGTTTTGACTCGCTTTAAAACGCTTGGTATTATATTCACGGAACGAATGACGTGGGATGATCATGTAAATCATATTTTGGTAAAGTTGTCACGGGTCGTTGGCATATTATGCCGTCATCGCTCCATTCTGCCAGCAAGTGTTAAATTAATCATCTACAACTCTTTATTTCTCTCGCATGTGCACTACTGCCATCTTGTATGGGGAAATACTACTAATGCAAATTTAAATAAGATACTTGTGCTCCAGAAAAAAATAGTACGAATTATAAGTAATGTTCCATATGATCACCCTAGCAAATCTCTTTTCGAAAGTTTGAATGTATTGAATGTGTATAGTTTATATAAATACCGTTTATGCCTAAGTTACAAGTCCGAAGTCATGAACAATATATGTCATCTTGTCAACCTAGCGTCTTTGACGAAGCGATATCCAATATATTCAACTCGCAACATAGAAAACTGGAAAGTGCCAAATTGCAGAACTACTTACGGTGAGCAGATGTTATCGAATGTATTACCCAACCTACTTAATTATCTGAACACTCAAAATATGGAACTCCTAACATCAACACCGAGAGAAATCCGATCCTTTTTTAAGCGTGTAATTTGATGACTTTGATCGAGCAATGTTCTAGTGTCCTGACGTATGTATAGTTATTATGTCTGTTCGCCATAAGCTTATAATTTATCATAACTTATATAACAGTGCTTAATCATGCTCTCTATATCTCTGAATATGTGTGCTTTTGTTGTGATAATCATAACTTTTTATTGAATTGTTAGAGTTGAATTTGCTCCATTCTGCAATGTCATATTTTGAATTGTCGGTCTGATACATTTCGCTATTTTTGTTAACTGAGCTTGTATTTTTTTTATTTTTCTTTTTACTTTGTGTTCTTTGTGAGCTGCCACTGCTGCTGATTGTAGGGAGGGGGCCGAGGACTCGTCAAGCTGCATTTATGCAGCTTTTTTCCTCGGTCTCCTTCCATCATGGATGTGATGGAGAAATAGACATTTATTTATTTATTTATTTATTTAAATACAGATAACACTGGTTGAAGGAATGAGAAAGAAACTAGAGTTGAGGGCAGCTGAGGACGGTGCCCAGGATAACAACGTTGAGCAAAAAACGAGAATAAAAAAAAACATTAAGCTAGAGTTTTTTTTTATTGCGACAAATTTACAGTTTTGTCAAGACTATCAGTGTCTAGTATGTTCCTTAAAAATGCGGTAAAAAGTCAATGAAGCAAATGCACCTGTGTTCAAAGAATGAAGCAGATGTTCTTATTTATTTATTGACACTTATTACACACAAAAAAGGCCACTAACAAAAATAATTCAAACATTATATAATATGTGTTAGCTCGTCGTGGAAAACTTCGCTAAAATTTAAAAACAATAATCATTTTTTTTTAAGTTTTGATTAGAAAAATATGTAATTTGTTTTTTTCTAAATTAAAACACAAACAAAAGATGCCTCTTGTGTAACTTGCGGTTTAAATGATTTGCCTTGTGTAACTTGTTAGAGTGATGCGCCCAGCAACGAGAAAGCCATTTCAGTTTGTGTTGATTAAAAAACAAAATCTAGTAAAACCACTTTGCTCAGAGTGTTAAGAAAAATATTACGTGCACTCTCACATTTAGATTCTTAGGGCACTCAGAGTTTGCCTCCTTCACAAAAGAAAATTCCGACTGAAATAAATAGGGGAGATTAATGAGGAAGGCTTGAGGGTTACAGAAGACAGCATATCTAATAAAACTTAATGCTTTCTGCTCTTAGTAAGCGTGCAATAATTCGCAAATTAATTCTGCTTTTTGGATGTTGTTCACCAGAGGTCATGTTTGAGCTCGCTGTTTGCAGGGCATGCAAGGAACAAGCTCACATGTAATATCTGGCAAAATCAAAAATTTTGTTCTGTATCCTCTTTATGTGCCCCTGAAACACACGCGAGGATAGCCAGCTCATGGATCTTACTATTGCTCTGCACTCTCCGAAACTGGATGCAGTCGCGATGCTTCATCCGAATCATGCTTGTCATTGTCGTTGTCCATCCTGTCATCCGATGAAGTTCGGCGATGCCTGGTGCACTCAATGCACTTGTACACACTCCTTAGTAGTTCGTACTCATCTTTACGAACGCCGATACATTTGCAATGGAAACGCCTCTCCGACTCTCCCGAACAAAATAGAAAGTGCTGCTTGCCTTAAAAACGATCGGAGCAACCACCGCACACGTCCATGGCATCGCTTATCGTGCCATGAGGAGAGTGTAGGCCACCTACCTTTACATAAAACATTAGGCTAAATTCGGTGACCTAAGATGTGCCAAATTCAACCTATTAGAGAGGATCACTTCCCAAAGGAGCGCACGGCGCGCCTTTGAACCTAGTGCCTTTGCGACAAAAAGTCACGAAGACCCCGAAACACCTGGTCTTTCTGTAATATATGTGCACTAAATGATTGCTTTTCATCAGCTGAGTGTCCTAGACACGTTGTTTTTAGCGTCTCCAAAGCTAGATATTTAGTCATTTCTATAACATTTAATTGGAAATGTCATCACTTCCACATTTGAGGTCCTACGCGTTATGTAGAAGTAGTCATATGTCCAATAAAAATCTTTCAGCCTTTCCACTCTGGTGAAGAAGGAAGAGCAGCGGAGCTGTAGCTTCTGTTCTCGGCGGTGGCTTTCCAGGCGAGCGATCTGCTCTTCTTTCGCAAGGGAATCTGAAGCGCTCGACGCAGTGGAACTTGAGGCGATAGCGGCTTCGCGGCGGTTGCGGAACCATTCGCGCTGCTGCGCACATCGCCGCTCGTTCCGTTCCCGCTCTTCTTCCTCCGAAGAAATGCTGCCGCCATCTATGAGCGACGGCAGCAACCAGTTGTCTGGTTGCCGAGGCTGGAAAGGTTGCCACGATCTATGAACGACGGCGGCAAGCAGACAACCGGTAAACACAACGATGGATGGATGGATGAATACGGCTGAGCCCTTTGGATCGGGCGGTAGCTTACGCCACCTAGCCAATTTGTCTTACCATTTAAGCTTAGAATATTTAAATGTGAAAACTATATACACTCCGCACTGAAAAGAAAGTGAGGCTATAAAACCCCTTGCCATCAGTTAATAAGAAAATACCTAGTTTTCTCGTGCTTTCTGCCACCATTCACTTAATCTTTGCTTGGTAATCTCTACTGTCTTGTAATCCACTTTTCCTTCTGCTGTCTCTAAAACCCAATGACTTTATTAAATCTATGTTGTCTTCGGTAGGCATAGGGTGAAGCCCTTTACAGTAGAGTATCAAGTGCTCAGCCGTCTCGTCCACCTCTCCACAAGCAGCGCACACTGTATCCATTTCCTGGTACTTCGCTCTGTATGTTCTGGTTCTGCAAAACACCTGTCCTTGCCTCAAACAACAATGAGCTTCCCTAGAATTATCATAAATGCTTTCTTTGGCAATAACTGTTTTGTTTAATCTATAGCTTTCCAGAGCCGTCTTTGTCTGCATTCCTCTAGCCACCGATCTCTTTCTGTGGCCTTAACTTTCTTCTTAACGGAGACCTGCTCTTCCGTAACCCCACTATAGCCTAAAACTTTCCTCTTAATTTCCTAGTGCGCTGTCTCCACTTTGTGTCTATACTCCTCATGTATAAAAAGCTGAAAACCTTTCGTGCCCATTGCTCCCCATCCATTTGCCTCAACCGATCCTCAAATTCTATCTTGCTCGCAGCTTCCCTGCCCTCAAATGACGCCCATCCCATGTCTCCTTGCACTCCCTGGTTTGGCGTTTTGCAATGTGCCCCCAAAGCCAGCCTACCTACTCCGCGCTGTTTTATTTCTAGTCTTGCATGCACTTCGATTTCATGCATAGCACTGCGTTTCCAAAAGTCAAACCAGGCACCATGACCCTTTCCAAATCTCTCTCACCACCTCATACCCGTTGTAACTCCAAAGTGCTCTCTAGTTTTTCATGTCACAGCTGCATTTCTTGTTGCCCTTACATATTACATACTTTTCATGCTCACGGAGATATTCTGCACCATCACATATCCATACTCCTAGATACTTGTATTTACTAGCTCTCTCCATACTGTAATATTCTGTATCTTCAGCCTCTCAACTTTCATCATTGTTAAAAATCATGACTGCTGGGATTTTTTCACGGCTGAGTTCCTAACCCATTCCTCCCCCCTTCCCTACCACAGATGCTCATTAATTCCTGCAAATCTATCCTCTGTTAGCTAGCCAGCTAGTACAACACTTGAACAGCTACCGCCATCTATGAGCGAAGGCGGCAACCATAGTGTTGTCGTCGACATTTGTTGGGTACCGGACACGATCCTGGGGAGACTAGCCCTTAACAGCTCCGCTGTAATAAGTGTTTAAGCAAGAATGTTAGGTTTTGAATGAGTAATTTTTTTTTACTGGGAGTAGATAGTAGGGTCCTAATAGCAATCCGAGTCTGCACGCCAGTTAAACAAGATCGTTGAAGAACTTTGTCGTTTTCTCACAGTTGGTTTACCATCGCAATTCCCAAAGACCAAAGATTATATTTCCCGATGGCGGTGCAGTACGACACAGCATAATCGTTGAGAGTTTATGAACCGTGGAGCGTGGTGAGTTCCGAGCATAGTACTGCTCCGCAGCCGATGAGACCCAAGAATTCGCCAATAAAAGCGCCGAAGAACGAAGCTAGAGGCGTCAACATAATAATCCACTCCATATGCTCTTTTTTAAAGCCGTCGGTGACTTCAGAGTGAGTTACTCGCTTTCCTGTACATGAAATGTTCAGAATATTTCTGACACTTCACCGAAGCATCATGGCATCGAGCGCAGTTTTCTTGATAGGCATTTTGCTTCTTGATATTGGGTACACTAAGTTTGCGTGTGCAAATACTTGCGAGTTAGCAGCTGGCAGCCTACTTACGCTATGATTGAGTGTTTTTGCATCACATAGTCTTTCGGACACTTATAAGAACAGCGGTGTTAGGGCCCATTATAATCAAGCTTCCCGCTTTGTGGTTCGTTCTTCGTCATTCTAATCGACTGATGCCGGGATGTAACTGTCTGCGGAATGTTCGGGACCATCCGCGCCCTGCGTTTATTAAGCTTTCAGTGATTACAGCCCTTTTACGACTGGAGAAATCGCAGAAATGGTTTTTAGACTCTCCCGTCATACAGTAGTACTGTGGAACAAAAAGCGTAGATTACTACTTGTTCTTGGACAATTGATTACCTCGCGTGCTCGTATTTCTCAGCCGATGTCAGACCCTGCGATTGTTTTTAGGTGTGAATCGTTCCAGTGTTTCAAGAACTCGCGCTTCAAACCGGAAAGGAACAGCGCCAAGTCATACTTTTGTGATGGATAAAAACGTGTTTGTAAAAGCATCCGGGTACCATGTTAAGCAATTAGTGCAGGACATTTTTTCAAGAAGCTGTAGAATAAAATTATTTTTTTGAATTTTGGGAAATTTTACTTAGTTTAACAAAACGCTATTTATACAGTCGTTTACAATATACAAGAATTAATCACGCAGAGTCAAATAAGGGCTAAAAATGTGGTGTAACGCAATTGTTCATTCTCGGCCCCATTTTATTTTATTTTACGTAAATTTTACTGTAAAAGTACATCGTACACTAGATATAATTTTATGTGCTGATGACACAAACATATTTTTTTCTGGAACAAGCCTAGAAGTAGTCTGAGCGCGAAACCAACGCATGGTTTGAAAATCTACCATCGGTGGCTGAGATTAAACGAACTTCAATTAATCACAAAAAAACAACAAAAAAGTATACTATATTTCGACCACAGAATAAATGTATTCAACAGAAAATTCAAATATAATTTCAAAGCGAAATCATCGAACTTTATATATTACATAAGCTCCTAGGTGTTCTGTTTCATGAAACTCTAAATTGATCTTTCCATGCGCAGAGAGTAAAAAGGAAATTTTCATGATCTATCGGGATTATCTATAGACTTAAAAATGTACTCCTCTCTGCGGAAAGAAAAACCAGCTAAATTATACCTTAGTTAATTCATTTCTTCATTACTGTCTTCTTGTATGGGGAACCACAAAAATACAAGGTAGAAACCCTGCACATACTCTAGAAAATGTCCTTGCGCTTAGATCGAAAATGCCTCCGTACAGGAGTCTCTCTGCTCCACTCTTTCGAAAGCACCGAACCGTAACTATTCAAAATATTATAAAGAAAAAATTATCCTTGTTATTTGTAATCAAATCAAAATAGAAAAAAAACTGTCTTTGTTTTAGTAGACGTCCTTGGAAAGATGATCCATACAATTTTCGGCACAATAGGCACACAAATAAAAAAAATAGCCTAAACTATGGTGTAGAGATATTACATTATCGAATACGCAGACTTTTAAATGACCACTCAGATATAATGGCCATTATTCAGGGAGGTATATCTGTGCAAGCTTCAATGAAAAACATAAATGTGCATCTAATGTCACTTCAAAAGTAAAAAAAGCGTTTTTTTTTTTGTGTGTGTGCTCAGGTGCTTTGCTTTCCTTGTTTGTGCCGGGGTTATTTGCAGGTTTAGGAAATTTGTTTTTGCTGTAGAGATGGCTGATTGACTAATATCTTGCTGATGTCATTTTTCTGTGCTATAATGTTGAGTGCTGGCCCCATTATTTGGCTTGTTTGTGAAAGCTTAAACAAAGTAATGTGCGTACCGATTGTTTCTTGTCGCGGCGTGGGGGACAATCTAAATTAATTTTCTTGTCTTTTTTCTTTTTATGCAGTGTTTCTCACTGCTTATGATTTTTTGTTGTTGTTTGATTTGTACTGATGAAGTAGTTTTTCGTCCTCTGTCAGACATTACATTTATCTGGGCATGCTAGATGGTCTGACCATGAAAAGGGGGGGGGGGTCGCCTTGTCCGGCGTGCCAATGCCTTTTGTGACGGCCCCACAGACAATCGTATTCCTCGACGGTTGACCGAACGCACTTTGTTTGATTGATTGAAAATAAGCTGGCAAAATTTGTTTGTATTCCCTGATTTTGCTCCTGAAACCTATCACACATGTTGCTGTATTGTTTATCTTTTTTCCTTTCAATAAAGTTTCTTAAATGATGGGGTTTTGATCCAGAGATGACAAAAAGTCAAAGTACGCGACGGAGGCGAGTTGGTTCATGATACAACTGGAAATAGCGCACAAACAACTAAGACGAGGAAGGTGTAGACGTCCCGTTTACACTTTCTTTTCTTTAGTATTTCTGCGCTGTTTGCAGTTATGCCAAAAAATGTGTCATGCGAGCCTGTTTAAAGATATGGACCCCGTTTTCTCCCAAATAGAATACAGTCTGTACATTTATATAATTTCATGTTCGTTAATTCATGTGATCTTTATTGTTTTCTGCGAAGAAGCAATTCCTTAAAAAATGACAACAATAAAATTATTTCCTCTAATCGAAGCCAGGTCCACCATCCTCAGTGTCGTCTTTAGGATTCTTTTTTGACTGCTTTTCCTTCTTTGATATTTTGTCTTTGCTCGACTTAGTCTTGTTTACTTTCTGTATGGAGGACTTATTTTTCTTCTTTTTTGGAGGCTGCGGTGTCACACGTGTTCGAGGGCTCATCGGGATGGTCCACCGGATGGGAAGGTTCTGTCGGACTTGAAACGTTGGCTTGGTAGCATTCTCCATTTCTACACACCCCATCATTTTTAGTCAAATACTGTAAAACAAAACAAAAATGTTTTTATAAACAATCTTACAAGATGACCAAAATATAAAATCTACCTTCTTTAAATTAGCAAGAAAGAATCCGTTCCTTCTCTTTCGGTTGAGATGATTAGTAATAGCACAAACTACGAAATATGGTTATAATATGATTAGCTAAGTATGACTACCACCTTTATGAGTTAACACGAGTAAAAAATTTTACCGGCTTTGTGTATAGTTTTTTGTTTGCTACATAAAACCGGGAGAATAACATGTTTATGTTTAAAAATACCGGTGCCTTCTCTTGTTCTTGCGGTCGCTAAATGCACAGCAATGACTCATCTAGGGTCGCTTCTTGTATTCTGTTCAGAGATATTGCCGCGCGCCGCGCGCATGATGAGCGTAAAAGAGAAGGCGGCCAGATGACCTTGCCTAGTCAGTCTGGCCCTCGCTTTTTCTCGAACATTCTAGGTCGGCGAATATTAGATGACGAGCATAGTAGATAAAGAGCAGAGCGCCGTATTGACGATTCATTCACTGATTCTCTCTCGAGATAGCCAGCTGTTACGACGACTTACCGTTGCCTATTACTGCGGCCATCGACGATGGCTGCTGCTTTCCTAACGTGTGATCTTTTTTTTCGTTTCTGGCACTTGTTCGCCTTCTAATGAATCTTTAGTTCTTTCCGTTTTCGCCTGCCTCATTGTCTGTCATTTGTAACATTTCTGGTAAAAGTGCGAGGTAAAAGCAGCCCATGAAGCCCTCCCCTCCCCCTCCCCCGAGGCCTCGCAGCGCAAGCCCGTCCTACCTCAGGAGGGATCCAAAGCGACGCCAGCCGCAGTCCGAGTCATTGCTGACCACGTGAACTTCGCCGCCGCGGTCTGGTGTCCTTGTGCCTGTCATGATCGATGCCGTCGCCTGCGGGGTAGTTCTTCTGGAAGGCAACGTCCAACTGCTTCTCGGAAGAGGAATAGACATCGCAAGGGGCGTAACAGACGTGCAAGCTGGACGCACTGTGGTCCTCGTGACGAACTTTCGATAGGAGGTGCAGCATCTCACGAAAGGTGCCGCTTTAGGCCACATCGAGGAACTCTGGAACGCCGTGGAAATCGTCGCGATCTTCGATGAGCCGTCGTCATTTCAGCCGTACAGCACACCGCCACCGCAGCTCGACTTTAACCCCAAGCTTAGTGACAGGACGACGACAGCTCAGAGACCTCCTCACCGAATTCAGCGAAAGCTTTGCGACGACGTCGAAAGTGCACCAAACAACAGTTGCGAAACATCACATCGTTACAAACCACGATGCGCTCTCTGTGCATCGGCCGCCGTACCGGGTCTCTCCAAAGGAAAGAGGGGCCATTCATGAAAAAGTACAAGAAATGCTCAACGACGACATCATTCACCCTTGAAGCAGCCCGTGGGCCTCTCCTGTCGTACTGGTGAAGAAGAAAAAGGGAACGCCTCGATTTTGCGTAGACTACTGGCGGCTCAACGCGGTGACGAAGAAAGACGATGTATTCGCTCCCCAGCATCGACGACACACTGGACCGGCTGCACCACTCCCGATACTTTTCGTCGATGGACCTGAAGAGTGGCTACTGACAGATCAAAGTCGACGAACGGGACCGAGAGGAGGCTGCACTCGTCATGCGTCATGCTTGATGGACTGTACGAGTTCAAGGTGATGCCCTTCAGACTGTGCATGGCGCCGGCTACTTACCAGCGTGTCATGGACACCGTACTGGCAGGCCTCAAAAGACAGAGCAGTCTGGTTTACCTCGACGACGTCGTGGTATTCTCGGCCAACTTCGACGAGCACTTGCGACGCTTTCGGGCCGTTCTTCAAGCAATCAGGACTGCCGGACTCACCCTCAAGCCGACGAAGTGCCGGTTCGACTACGGCGAACTGAAGTTCCTAGGTCACGTTGTAAGTAACGAAGGTGTTCATCCTGACCCTGAGAAAACCCGCGCCGTAGCGGCATTTCCGTCGTCCACCAACAAGATGGCCGTCCAAAGGTTCCTGGGACTTTGCGCGTACTACAGGCGGTTCGTTCGGGATTTCGCCAAGCTTTTTGCGCCGCTCACGCATCTCGCAAAAGTCACCGTGAACTTTGAATGAAGAGGATGAAGAAAAACATGCATTCGGCGAGCTAAAGCGACGACACCAGTCCACACCAAGTTTTGGCAACTTCGACCAATCAGCCGAAGCATACGTTCACACGGACGCCAGCAATACCGGACTCGAAGCGGTAGTGGACCAACGACAGGAGGGTACGGAGTACGTGATCGCCTACGCTAGTCGGACGTTGTCGAACGCGGAACGAAATTAGCTCGACGATCGAGAAGGAATGTCTTGTCGCCGCCTGGGCCATCACAAAATTCCGCCCATACCTGTACGGAAGCTCGTTTCGAGTGGTCACAGACCACAAATCGCCTTGTTGGCTCGAAAACCTGAAGGATCCATCAGGACCTCTCGCACGGTGGAGTCTTCGACTTAAAGAATTCTATGTGAGTGTGGTCTACCAGTCCGGCCGCAAGCACAGCGACGCCGATTGTTTGCCGAGGGCACCTCTCTAGCTGGCGTCTGAGCGCACGACGACAGCGACGACGACGACGTTTTTGTCGGCGCGGTGACAGTGAACTACATGACAGCACTTCAACGAGATGGTCCTGAGCTGCGTGCAGTCATCGAGCATCTGGAGGGACGAGTGAGTGCAGTTCCACGTGTCTTCGCACGACCCCACCAACCTTCACTGTTTGAGAAAGTGTACTGTACACAGAAAACTTCGGCAGCACCAACTCAACGTGGCTGCTGGTTATCCCTGCAAGTCTTCGAGCGGAAGTCTTCCAAGCGTGCCATGACGATCCGGCGGCGGGGCACCTGGGATACAGCAGAATACTTGCGCATATTCGAGAAAACTACTACTGGCTCAAGCTCTCGAAGGCTGTCCACCTCTACGTCCGATCGTGCCGCGAATGCCAACGACGCAAGAAACCACCGACGAAGCCGGCAGGTCATCAACGGCCGATCACTCCCCCGACTACGCCATTCTAGCAGATCGGAATTGACTTGCGTGCACCGTTCCCACCATCGACGCAAGGAAACCGGTGGGTAATGGTCGCGACCGATTACCTCACATGGTACGCCATGGCAAAAGCGCTCCCGTCGGGAACCGCTGTGGAAGCAGCATAGTTCTTCGTCGAGGCCATCGTCCTCAGGCATGGTGCCCCCGAAGTATTGATTACAGTCTGTGGGTCGTCGTTTTTGGCGCAGCTAACTCGGGGAATCGTCCGGCTCAGCCACAACCGCCATCGTAGAACAACGGCGTAACGTCTGCAGACTAACGGGTTGACGGAACGGCTAAACAAGACCATCGCCGACATCACCGCCATGTACAGTACGTCGACGTGGAGCACAAGACGTGGGACGAGGTCTTACCCTAGTAATGTTTGCCTACAACACGGCCGTTCGAGGTACTACTAGAGTGACACCTTTCCAGCTGGTACATAGTCGGAAAGTAACGACTATGCTGGACGCAATGTTGTTCCACGAGCCAGCTGACGATTTGAGAAACGAAGCCCAGGAGATTGCTCAATGGGCCGAAGAAGTCCGCCAGCTCGCCCAACTGTGGGATTCAAGACCAGCAGCGGGGCGACGCTGGCCACTACAACCTTCGTCGTCGGGGGTTTACTTCCAGCCCGGAGACAGGGTGCGGATGTGGACACCCATTCGCGGCCGCGGCTTCAGCGAAAAACTGTTGAAACGGTACTTCGGGCAGTACAAATTGCTCCGTCGCCTCAGGGACCTCAACCACGAAGCGGTGCCCGACGGAATGCAAACATCATGACGACGCCGACCACGACTCGAGCTGGTTCACGTCGTTATACTCAGGCCGTTCTACGCTCGGAAGCACTGAGGATTTTTCGTTCTCCAGAGTACGTTCTTAGCTTACCATTATTTTGTCGTTTTGTTTTGTGTTGCATCGGAGCGATACACTTTTAAAAAAGAGAGGGGGGGGGGCAATGCCGCGCACATGATCGAGAAGATACGCTCCTCCTTTCATCTAGAAGATTCGTGTTTACTCTTACCCCGAGCGTAAAAGAGAAGAAGGCGAGATGACCTTGCCTATAGTCTGTTGCAACTCAAGAAGGAAGGGCGAGGGTAAGGTGGGTCGGGGAGGAGGGAGCAGACGTAACGCTGGAGAAGAGAGGGGGAAACCTCCTTCTCTCTTTAGAGTTGCGTCTGCCTCCTCCTCCCCGGCCCACCTTACCCTCACGCTTCCTTCTTGAGTTGCAACAGACAATGGTCAGTCTCACCCTAGCTCTTTTCCGAAGCATTCCAATTCGAGATGACGAGCATGGTAGATACAGAGCCGAACGTCGTATTGGTGATACATTCACTGATCACTGATTCTTTCTTTGCTCTCGCGATAGCGCTTACGCCATACGTACCGTCGCCTGCTGCTGCCGCCGTCGACGCTGGCTGCTGCTTTCTTGACGTGTGTTCTTTCTTTTCTTTTTTTCTGCCACAAGTTTGTTTTAATTAAACCTTTAGTTCTGTCCGTCTTCGCCTGCTTCGTCATCTGTCATTCGTGACAATGTCACCATCATGCAGGCGCTAACTTTTAGAAAATCGGCTTATTAGACAACCGGCACAGGAAAGCACGCCACCGCCGCAATATTTTTTTTTCTTGTGGTGCAACTTCCACAGCATGCGTACTGTACAATCATGGCAGTAAAACACTATTTTTGTTTCAACTAGGCGTACTTTGTATGAATACTAAGAGGGACTGGTTCAGAAAACAGTCGGGACGGCATACTTTTCTAAAGGCAGCCAACATCACAATTTCGCTAAAAGCAAATCCAAATGTAATCAACTTATAAATATAGCTAAATCAGTGGATTGGTATACCTAAATTAGAAAATGAATTATGATAATAATTTTAGTATATGCAACTGCCTAGTCTGGAAACCGGTTATAAACCGGCACAATGTATAAAATAAAGCAAGTTATAGTTCATGCTTCAAACTTTGGTAATTAGGCTCGCGACACAATGCAGTTCGCCAAACGCATGTATCTAATGCCACAAAACCGGTTTAAATAAGTAAGCTTATTGTTGACGTGCTTTATATACTCTATTTCTTTAAAAAAAACCAATAGGCAGTGCACTTATGGCATGGGGCTTATGAATAAAAGGACGTATAAACTTGTTTTATGAAATAAATCCCGATTTGCGATTTTGTCTAGATTAAAAAGATAAACCAAGTGCTTATCTGCATCGTGTCTATCAATCATGTGTCATTTTGACTTGTGACCTAGAGAAATATAAACACTTCAGCATCATTTATATTGAAAAGTTAATCTTGAAATGGGCACTTAGCGTTTAGCAAGCGCTTTCCCCAAACGAAACGAGAAAACTCGTACCCTTGTGGCAGGGCGAAAACACCCTTAGATTGTTTTAGTAGTTGTCAAGATTTTCACTTCTTCAATCACTTTGTTTAAGCATAAAGGCGAGAAAACGACACACCCACGACGGCGGCCGTGATAGGCGCTCGAACGAGCAGAAACCTGGTTTTACTCTTCAGTAATAATTGTTTGTTTTCTTGTTTTTGCAACACAAACTTCATTAAAAATAACACGAAATAACCTTATGAACATGTATGTTTCTATGGGTGTCATTTCCCTGTAACTTTTTCCAAAGCATCCTTTTGGGCCAAAGTACGCTGAGTTGATGCAACAAGAAAAGAAAAAACATTATACGATTCTGCTCCCATGCGGGATGCATGGAGGCATCAACACTATGTAGAAAGCAAAAGTATTGTTCTATTCTAACCAAGAGCTATTTATCGGAAATCTCCGTGTAAGCGTCAGGGACAAGGTCACGGTTTTCGTCACAAGCAGATGAATTCTTGCTAACAAACTAGGATTTCAATTAAAAACGTATCACTCTATACAAAAAGGTGCCGTACGTCACACGTTTCGCCGTCCAACAGAAAACCCTTGTCCCAGCCGTCGCCAGCTTTATTGGGGCAGTAGTAGTTGCAGTTCGTATCCTAGAAAACGAAGAATTCTTTTCGTAACATGTTTTTTCGAGTTGAAAATTCGCGAGGAAAAAAAGACATGTTCATTATTTCAGAAACTACAACAAAATCTGTATTGTACATTAGTCGGGAATTGTACTGTAATTGTGAAAACCCGGAGACGAGAAAGCAAAAATAAAATAGGCTGAAACAGCTCAAATGACATCTGCTGCATTCGACGGCTATGCTTGAGGGTCGGCTGTAGTTGTATCGTTTTTGCTTACTCGTGTGCGGGCGTTTCCGTATATGTAATGTTTAATTGGTAGCCTAGCGCGCTCGTCTCATTTCTGTAGCACCCTCATGCGTTTTATGCGTTGGCAATAAACTACAACCTCTGTAAACGTAATGGTCGAAGACGCAATCTCTTTTTCACTATTTAGCACGAAGCCTGTGTAGACTCCTGTGTGAAACGCAAGGAGTTTAGACAAACAAAAGCAAGATAAACTGGAAATTACAGTTGACTAATAAGAAATAAAAAAATCATAAAAGATTATTGGGGATGATTAAGCGATTCATTGCTATATTCTGACACACGTACGCACCAAAACATGGACAGGTAATCAATCCGGTGCTTCGTTTCTGGTTTGTAACCTCGAAAAAAAGAAGCGAGTCATGTGTTTCGATATTTAACGCGGAAATGAAACGTTTAGGCGACGTTTTTCCATCAGGGCGATCTTCACGACTACGTGAACATTGTTATTTCCTTCTCATCTTGAAATTATGAACATATAAAAATATTTTTCGCTCAGTGGCGTTGCGTACCTGCATTCTTGTGTCACGATCGTATCGTTATGCTTGCGTAAAGTAAGCAACAATCATTCCCGAAATGGTTGAATGTTTCATGTTCCTCCGTTTTATTCTATGCTCTTGGTACTACGGGTATGCACATGGCATAACGTAGCCATTTTATAGAACGCCACTGCGTGCGGTGTCTCAGTGCATTGCGATATAACTCAAACGTTGACGCGGAAAGAGATCACAGATAAATGTAGATGTTTAAGCGAGCTGAAAGGCGGCCCAGGCAAGAGAAGTTGAACGTTAAAATTACAGCTGCTAATCCCCTCTATGCTGTCTTGGCGCAAAAACAACAAAAACAACCACATTACTTCTGGTGGCCGAATATAGGTTTGCATAGAATAGCGCAGCGCCTTTCACAGCCTTCGCAGTAGGGGCTCTAGACAAATACCACCTAAAAACAAAGACAGGAATTCACTCCGTAAGTGATGACGTCACAACATGGCGTCTGGGTCCAAAACAAACCGTTGCTAGGGACGTTGCTAGGGGCTAATGCATGGAGACTCCACATGAGGCTAGATTTTTGCTTACAAGCAAGTAAATAATTTTTCGTAAGCAACCTAACTTCTTGATATCTAATTAAGCCTGATTCACATGGTGCGATTTTCTTCTGCGAAATCGGTGGAGCGATGAACCGCACATGCGAAATTTCGCGTTCCCTTTCACATTGATTGAGAACACATGCGATTTTACGCATTTGCGAAGCACATGGTTGGAACCATTGATTTCGTTTGAGGTAACTATCTTCGATATCTAACAAAATGATAAAAAAATATTTGATTTTATGATTACCTTCTGGCAAAAAGTACGCGCTATACTTATATTTAGGACTGATTCAGACATTTGCATCGGCTGCGTTCGCAGCAACGAAAACGACGAAAACAACGAATACGACGAATACGACAAGGACACCGGGACAAACGCAGCTCATGACTGCTTGAGCAAGCTAGTTGTTGCGTTGCTTGGCATGTCGCGCAAGGCAAACAGTTGTCCCGGTGGCTTCCTCACGTGGACGATGTTCCATATTCAAAGAGTGAAAGCAGCAGCGCGCTTTTTCTTTCATAGAGCATGATGGCCGCTATACTCTAGATGATGACGAGTTCACTCTGCTCTGTAAAAAGAAATACCTAGTTCTACAGGAGAAAAAACTGTTGCTCCTAGATGGAAACCCGCGGCGATGGTGGTTCCGACCGTGCTGGCAAAACAGAGCCACAGAATCGGAGTTTTTACTCATCGGTAAGTCGACTTGTGTTTTTCTACGACAGGTTTCTGAATACTTTTTGTCAGACCCTTTATGCTTCTAGGACTCGAGCAGTTTCTAGATATACGGATGATGCGCAGTGCTTGGTGCTTCCTGGCACTCGCGAGAGTAGTCGTCGGGCCATTTTGTTCACACTTCTTATTGCCTTTTTTTTAAAGCGCGTGATAGAGCGGTCACTGCACGGTTTGTGGCACTACTGTTTCTGGCGACATTTTGTTTTCTTGTTTTCATTGTATCTTCCGGAACGCATGCGGATGCACTGCACTCAAGGTGGCATCAACAGTGGACATTGAGGCATCTCAAGTACTTCTGAAAGACTCCACGCTTTCCTGGAAACAAAACCCACGAAGCAGTATGTCGTCAGAGAGCCCATTTGGTTGCAGGCGCGGCTTGCTATCACTTTCAGAGTAGAATGGCCTTCTTTTTAAAACCGCAACGTTAGAGTGGATGCGAGGTGCGATTAAACTGGTTTCTAGAGAGAACTCATTAGTAGTTTCCTCGGCTTCCAGACATTAATATACACAGCAATGTTTTGTTTTCATTCAGGTATTTGTCATCAGGAACGTCAATGCAGGACCTTGCACTGCAATTCAAGGTTGGCGTGTCAACAGTGGCATCCATCGTGCATGAGACATGTCAATATATATGAAAGGTGCTTCGTCAAAAATACAGAAGGCAAACAAAAACATATCATATCGTTCTTGGCAACTTGCAGAAAAAAGGACGGTTTCACATGGTCCGAATTTAGTTGCGACTTCGCAGTTGCGACGACGCTTTTGCAGCAAACAGGCACGTTCAGGCCAATTATGAAATAATCGGAGCTGCGTCAACTGTCAAACATCTTTCGCGACGTCACCAGTGACGCTACTACGGTACGGAAAGACAAACAATAAAAACGCGGCTCATTCAACACTTACCATATCTTTATGGCGCTCATATGCCGTGAAAGAGTCGCTGGCGTCTCGTAATGATCAAACGCTTCGTATAGAGGTCATATTCACTGGCGGCCATAGCTTGCGCCGGTTGCTGTTGAGCACGTGCTGTGAGTGAGTTTGCACAACGCATCTGCAACGTATATTTCACAACGTCAAGATTGCTCACCTTTGCGAGCAATACGTAGCAGTTCTTTTTGAGCACGCGTTGCAAACAATGCTCGCCAATATGGCATCTAGTAAATACCACCTTTAATACCGCCTTCAGTCAAGGTGCCTTGAATTTGCCACCACCAAATCAGCTGCCATCTTCCCATATTATCGCCCCGTACGTCTTTGTTGGAGACGAGGCATTTCAACTGAGGACCTATCCTGGCAGATACCTCAGTGATAATCTTGGGATATTCAACTATCGACTGTGTAGAGCGAGGTAACCTTTAGAATTGTCGCACTTGCACTAGAATAATAAAAACACAGTGTTGTTTTTGTCCCATTTCCAGGAGGTGCGTCGAGAACACATTCGGAATTTCGGTTACTGGAATCCGCACCTTCCGCAGGCCAATCGGCCTCCTCCCAGACTACGCCACTGGAGTCGTCCTCGCAGCTTGTGTACTGCAGAACTACCTACGAGACAACAAGCTGTACATGCCAGATGCCTATGCTGATGAAGTCGACCACTTCGGCAACACTATTCATGGCCAGTGGCGCAAGGAGGCCTCTCAGCAGACGAATGAGTCGTTCCACCTGCCGTGGCTGAGATCGCGGCACCTAAACCAATCTGCCCGAAAACGCAACACATGGCCACCGCCGTGAGAGACCTGTACTGCAGGAACTTTGTAAAGGAAGGTGCAGTGTCATGGCAAAGGGAACGCGCTGACCTGAAATCCTAAACAGTGTCAGTGGTATTGTGTCAAATCCCCAAGTTTTCAAGTTTTTGTAGTGCGAGGATCGTCTGACCTATTTCCGTTGAAACAGGGAGCTGAGGCCATCATTAAAAGAATACTGTGCCGCTGTGAGTTAGCTACTTTTGAACGGGCGCTGTGGTGTGAGACGACCTGCATGTCCGGCCCACTAGGACTTTGAACAGAGAAAGTGAAACATCTGTATTGTACCAAGACCGGTACTACCGGAGAAAGATGAAATTAGGGGCTCTCCTTGTCCATGTACGTTCTTAATGTGCTTAACTAGGAATGACCATAATTTGTACTCTGCCGCCAATGGAGGAGTGACCCAATCCTCCCAGCCCCTTGGTTGGATAAGTGGGGCGAGTGTTTTCAGTGCACGCTCTGCAAGATCCTGAACTGACGCGCAGTCCTTAACTTGGTGTATGAGAGTTATTTGAGTAGTCTCCGAAGTATGCGCATTCAGGTGGTTCAGAGAGATCGGCAACGTGCTGGAGAATAGCGTAGTGTTGAGAGGGGCTGTGTTTGTACACGCCGAAGAAGCTTAGCATCTGTCTTCTCTGCAGTGTGGGGTGGGCAGTGGGCGGTTATGTGGTTATGGCGAAAATATTACAGAAGGCACGGTGAGTTTCCTTCTCATCGTGCCTTGCGTTGTAGTTTCCGGGTCACGTAAGGATCGAATTCGTCTGGCCATTGATAAGGGGTACTCGGATCGTCGGCGGCGTGCGTAGTTGAGTGGGCGGCCTCGCAGCACCGGCGCCAAATGCAGATATTTGCCTTTTTCCGCCAGTGCACCCCAAGACTCCAGCAACGTGTTATGTTCCTCTTTATTCTTATCTAATGTCCGCCCAGAAGGTGAGCCAGTACTTGAATTTTTTTTTTACTTGCAACTTTTTCGTTTTGTTAGTTGTTATCTTTCAACATTTGAAGAGAGTAATAAAATATTTTTTCGTAGATCCCCCTGCCTGATGTCACCTCTCTAGTTCATTTTCACACTGAACCTGTTGCCTGTAAATCAGTCAAACTTTTTTTGTATAAAATGGGTTGCGGTTTTTGCCTCTTTTACAGACAAACTAATGGACACTTTCTGTGGCAGGTATCGCCCAAAGTAAATCGACAGCGTACCAGCTGATCCCCCAGAGGGAGGTGATACTTTCCTGTTTTAGGTGGGCCTATGATGCCCAAGCGTATCTTTACTTAACATAGAATGCGTTTTATCAGCCGATTTTCATGAAATGAACGACACGCTGGACCAATGCTGGACCACGCACACATCGTGTGAGTGTGTGAACGTGCAAAACATTCTGTACTTCCTCAGTCTAGGTCAGCATGAACAAGCTTACGTAAATGTTTAGCTTTCTTTTTTTATTCAAAACAATATTAGCGATTGCGAACATGACAAAAATAAAGATAAAGGAAACGACATAAAAAAACAAAGGTTGCCAGATGTAAAAGAAAGCTAAAATAATCATGTTGGTGAAATAATGACAAAGGATGCACGAAACCAAATTGTCACAGGATTTGTATGAGAAATGCACAGGCATTTACCATAGCCGTACCGGCCCAAAATGAATGGGGGAGGGGTGGAGCAGCGCTCAGCTGGGAGCAGAATTGTTTTTACGGAGGCTCTTTCGACAAAAAAATAGCAAATTTAAACTGCTGTGTTGGGCAGAGAACGCGCGTGCACACCACGAGCGCTCTCCCGAAATTTCGCTTGAAAGCATGCCACGGTCGCTCGTGAATCCATGGAACGCGAACATGTGTCTTCATACCAGAAAGAACAGAAGCAGGGCAGATGGGCTCTACGCGTGCCCCTTGAGGACCTCGGAAGGAAATTGCTGCGCAGCACTGGAAGAAGCTACCATTTATCTAGCACTCGCTTGGCTCGCGTCTCGCGCGTTTACATATCAATAGTTGTTGGCACTCCGTAAAAATGTGAAACTCGATTTTTATCAAATAGCTTTAATTACAAAATGCAGTTCAGCGTTTCTCGGTCTCTAGACAGGCCTTCGTGCCATCTCCAAACGGATTTGAAGAAAGGATCTTTCTACTATGCAATGAGTTACATACGCAAAGTGATCGAACACAAGCCTCAATTATTCTCGCCTGCATTTTTACGAAGGAAGCAACCACAACCCTCGCCTGGTACGCAAACGTCAATTCGTTTTATGCCGAACTCAAACGTATATCTCCCGGCGAAAAACATTCACTCATGAGAAGCACATCCGCCGCCCTACCACCGCAGTGAATTTTGAAGACGACGATGTAGGTGATGCCTTTTTCGTGTTTTTCATTGCCACGTTTCTATGACCACCGTGACGTCTTTCATGAGCCACGTTTTATTGGTTGTTCGTCCCCTTCGCAAGAACGGCGTCGCAAGGAAAGTTTGGCAAAATACGGAATCGCGAATTTGTCAAATTCGCACCGCAACTGCGTTGTGTCGCAACTCGCAAGAACGGCGTCGCAGTTGCGAAATCGCAGGCAAATTCGCACCATGTGAATCAGGCATTAGGAAGATGTTCTTGTCATCTCAGTGTCGTATTTCAACAATGGAAGTTATTTCTGAAGTATTACACTCCGCTTTGCTTTGGTAGCAGACGACACGATAGATTTGCTGGCCTCTGTTGCAGCGGGCGTCTTCATTGAAATGCGTCGGTAAACAAGCAACGAAAACAAGAGGATTGCCGTAACCGTAAAAGCCTCTGCAATGTGCGTTTTTTTTTTTGTGAAGAACACAGTTTAGTTTGGAGGGTAAAAATGCCGTAAAATCAAACCACGTCATGCATGCAGATCATTTACGACGACGACAGTGCATTACCGGCGTAGTGCAGGCCAGTATGAGAAACAAATCGTACGCCGTCAAGGTAATTCGTTTAATATTATTATTATCATTGAGGTTGTCAGCTTATTAAAGAATTCCATGTCTATCGCGATTTTCCAGTAACCATTGGAGCGATGGTTACAACCAGATACGACGCACCCTCGCATAGCGCGAGTCCACAAACAAAATTTGGGATCTCGACCGATCGCCTGAAGCGCTTTTCTCACGGGTGCAATGCGATCTTTTAGTAGACGATCATCTCGATCGACGCCCGGACATTCGGTAAACCATATTTTGCATCGCACCCCACTATGAAATCTTAAAAGTGTCTGAAACTCGTTATATTTCAAACAAATGCAATATCAGAATATCGTCCTTATTCACACGATTCAAACGACGGCGCCGGCTTGGCCGGCAGTGTGGGCAGACGGCATACTACTTGCATTCGTCGTCTGCTGCAGGCATCTTGAGGACCGGAAGTTGCAGTCGTAAATATTTCAGAAACAAGCGATTACCTGCACACTTCTGTCGAAACATATATGACATTCAAGCTTTCTATATTTGTGATTTTTAGAAGTTTAAATCCTACTCCTGATTTTTGAACGGTCGGGTTTTCGTAGCGAAACCTAGCCACATGTATTGGTCCATAACATCGACCTTAGCAACGGTTTGTTTGGACCCATGACGTCACACTTATGGAGTCAATGACGTTATCGTTAGTGGATGCACCGATCGACCCGCCCCAAGCAGTAAACAAGCCGAAGCTCGACGAGGTCGCCGCAAAGCGGCAGACGCGTCCGTCTTGGCGTCACTGCGTGTTAGCGTCGCTCTGGTAGTGAGACACTGCACGACGCGCGCTGGCGGCGACGCTCACGCGACCTAGGGGGCGCTGTGTGAATCCACTAGTCCAGACGTTTGGGGGCAAAGGCGCAGGCCTTGTCTTCAGGCGATATGTGCCCGGACTTGTAAAGCACGAAGTTCAGGACATGCGAATGAAGAGGACCAATTGGGCTCTCGTGACGATGACGCCGCACGTTTTGTCGCCGACGTCCAATCGGCGCGCTCCGCGAACTTTTGGGGCGAACTTTTGGGGCGACGAGTCCTGAGCTCCTGGGGAATGCCTCGGCGCCTCGGCATGCCAACTTTCTTTGCAGCCTATTCGCACTTTCACTTTCGTTGCTCGTTATAGGGGATTGTACGGCGTAAGGGAGAATTGAATGCAGTCCCGGCTAAAGCGCTGGATATTCTAAGCTCTGGATATCATAAGAAGCAGACGGAGAGAATACATAAATATTTTTATGTGAAGGTACAATAAAGACGCTTCTAAATTTTTTAATTGTGTTTCTCGACTTCTTAAACCTACACGCGCCGCTCACTTTTTTTAAAAAATTTTTTTACAGATTTTTGGAAACGCTTAATACAGTGCCTTAAAAAAAACAAAAAACACGTTTTTTTTGTTTGTTTTCTTCGTATTCGAAAAGATAAGTGACGTAAATAGTGAGTGACCTGCCGGGTCCGCTAGATTCTATAAATGCGGTTGCCGTGGTGAGCTGTAAGGGAGCGGCGCTTGGTGGTGGCGGGCGAACATTTTTATTCTCGACATCGTCAACGTTCAAAAAAGATGAATGACAACGGCGCTTTTACGAAGGATTGCGAGCTTCCGTTCAGCCACCTGACGCCACCGGAAAGGCGACATGCCTCATAGCATAGCGCATGAATAGAGGAAGCCCGCCTGCGAAATGGGTAGCAAGGTTTTATATAAAATAAAACTTATTCAATCTCTTCCGCTGTCTTCTGTTTTCGCATAGTTTTTCCCAGGCATTGCTTTGAAAAAACAGGGGGTGTTTCCAACTAGAAACGAATATGGCGTTCGGTTCTAACTATGCTAATTTAAATCCCGTCTTTAAAAAAACAATTCTTCAAAGCACACACTTTCTCTTGTTACCTAACTTGAAAATTTAATATTCTAAAACAACTCACGATCAAGAAAGAAAACGAAAGAGCGGTGTTTGTTTCTACCAGTGCCCTGACGAGCCTCAGACGACTGTCAGGTATTACATACGTGAAAATCGTTCCTCCCGCAGGCTCAGGGTGTCGCCACCGGTACGATGCCCACCAATGCGGTTTCCCTGATTTGCTCGATTTGCAAGCAGTGTGGGCGGTAACGTATAATAAGTAACGGCGTTGCGGTAACTGGTTGCTTTTTCAGGTAATGTCTTAACGTACTCGTTTCATTTTCAAAGCGTAATGGGTAACGTACTTACGTTACTTATTTCGAGTAACCTTACCGTTACATATTCTTCCCGAGACTTAAAAAAAGTTACACTTCATTTTTTTTCGTGTTTCTAGGCGCTAAGCCATATTCATTTAAAAGTTATTTTGCGTTTTTTTTTCGTTCTTTTTACGTGAGTATTGAGGTGGAGCGGCAAAAGAGACAACGAATTATGTTCAGGTTCTGGATGGACAGAATGTTTCTTCAAATATGGCACTTGTACATACCTGCAACGTCAAAAGTCTAAAACGTGTTAAATGGTAATTGAAAAAAGTAACGCGAAAGTAACGTGCGTTACTTTTTAATGGTAACGTTAAAGCCTTTCTTTTGTTTTGGCGTAACATGGTTCGGTAACACGTTTTTTTTTTAATTTGCAGGTAATGAGTAACATATTACTTTACTTTTTTCTGGTAACACCTACAACACTGTTTGCAAGCATCCACACGGCTTAAAACGTGATCAACATTGCTTACCGATATGCGTGGCGCCAATCTCAATCATAAGTAGAACTTCCAGGTGGTCTTCATAGTTTCTTTACGGGTGTAAGTGCAAAATAAAAACATTCAACAAATTCATCACACTAATAAAATTAACATTAATATGGTTGACTAGAATTCCAATATTGCCGTACGCGTGGCGTAGATTTGCAACGCACGCTACTGTCACGCAGAGGAACGGGGCTCGAACCCTGCTCGGTAAGGTTAATTATTTCCTCAATATTTGTTGTTCTGGAAAGTTCCAGCCCGTGCGCTGTTGTCATCGTGTGTTTCTGCTTCAAAGCTTTACTGAGCGTACCGCGCGTATAAGAAGAGCTGTAATGTGCGGCTTCGGAATGTACGCTGGATGTACGGCACTTCTTTGTAGTTTCAATCACAAGTTCGCCTCATTAAACTTTTTTTCCAGGCCTTCAGTGGTCTGGATAATTCCATCTGTTACAACATAAAAGAATATACCAGTTCATTTTCCGTTGAAAAAATTTAAGTTCATGTGTAAAGTTTTTAAAGCAGAGTTAGATGAAGCCAATGTAGTAAAAAAATATACTTGCACAACGACAAATGTTTTGTTTTCTGAATAAGTTGTTAAACCTAAGAGGTTACTAACGAATCAAATCAGCTGGAGATAGAACTGCTTGTGTTTGTTTTTGGCATTTATATAAGGTATTATATTATTTTGCCCACGAATGTTCCCCCTTCATTGAAGTACACCTCACCTGTGGGCGCCTTGTAATATTAGGGCACTTTAGAGCTCGCCTCTTCCAACAAAAGAGGCCGACTGGAATAAAATGAGGAGATGGTTAGAAAAAACACGAGGGAAACCAACAGTCGTTTGATTCTATTGAAAGCAAAACCATATTTTCGAGAGATTACAATAACATGAATTATATGTCCTGTCTTCTTTTTTCCGCATTTGCTAGTGATGTATATTGGTACTCATCAGGAGATACGCGCTCGGTTCTCAAGAAGTTATTAGGCGCAAACGAAGTTAAAAAGACGTTAGCCATGTCCCCTTTTTGCGTTCGTCTGCTGGTGCGGCTACAAGTGCAATGAGCACCATGCACCGTAACTATACCCTCCTCCTCCCCCAACAAGCCCTGTTGAACTACGTGTAACCTCGGTTCAATACCACTGAGCAAAGCGAGCAGATCTAGCCCATTTCAGGAATTCATACAATTTAGCTACCGACACGACAAGCCTTCGTCTAATAAATTTCATTATCGTTAAATTTAGGATGACCAAATTGGAAAATTTGTTGTTTACTTACGACCTAGAAAGTATGCCCTAGCTGAGATAAAATGTAAGATGTCATACCAAGCGCCCAAGTGATGAACAGCAGCCCGCATCTCTGGTGCGGCCTCCCTTCGTAACAGCACAGACACTGTTTTTTTTTTGGGTTCGCGGAGCCTGGTGAGGATTCGAATGAACACACCCTTTTATACAAGAGCATATAGGGGTTGATGCACTATTAAAAAATAAAACATATTCTCATTCGTTGTCTTTCCTTCAGAAAGAGAAACGTAAAAGGTGACTAGACAGACCTTTCACTTTATTTTGTCGCAACAACTGCTTTGTTACCTGTAATGCCAGCAGAAATGTCAACCAGAAAGTGGCGTCAAGTTGTGATTACGTTCTTGTTGCCGAATCTTAGACTAGCGCAAGTTCTGTCAATAAAAATGTATATTTTATGGCAGCCTGTGGAGTTCTTATCCAGCTTTAGCTTAATGATAATATAAAATGTTTTTTAGCCTCTACCAGTTTTACATTATCATTTGAATGGCTTCAACACCAACTAAAAGCGGAACATGCAGATGAAGAATAAACACGCACGAGGCTAGAAGGATTAAAGCGAGGAAAAATAAAATAAAACAGAGGACAAGTAGAGCAAAGACGTGTTCTGGGGTCACTGACCAATGACAGTGACCCCCAAAAAATTAAGTTCTTTGGCCTTACTATTTCTAGGTGTTCCCCGCAGGTGCATTTGTGAAGGGAGAAAGCGCGAGAGGCGAGGTGAAAAAGACTAAGCACGTACTTCGGAGGAAACAGGGAGAAGAAGAAATAGCAGTCTCAAATCTAGAGCGGCCGACCGCCCCAGCATTAGGTGATAGTGGAACTTCGCGTTCCACCCGTAGCCGTGTATAGAGAGAGTTTGGTCAATGGGAGGAGCGGGCAGAGCCAGGACGTGCACCAGACGCAAATAGGGGTTTGACACACTCTCTTGGCCAATCAGAAACCGAATATAATCCCTAGCTGTGGTAGCGAGACACAGCTTTAATATGTGCGTAATATTTAAATATAGTAACTCTTCATGATTGAAAATATGCCGCGCGGGATGTTTGCGACAGTGATCACGCAAACTGATGTAAAAAATGAATGTGGCGCTCGATCCCGGTTTTGCTAGGACAGAGTCTGACCGCTCAGACGGCAGATTCCCGGCGCTCGGCGCCTGCAGTACAGATTACGTCAATCACTCGGCTAGTCACGCACGCTTTTTATGTCTTCTATTTTTTGTATATCTTCCATCAGATTAGACATACGTGATCGAAACATCGCTTGCACTATATATATTTTCAGTCACTGCGAGTTACACTGATGGAGTTATTAATTTTTGTTTCTTGAGACCCCCGCCAGGGTAGTATTCGCGGCTTCTGGTTGGCAACATGCGAATTTGTGAAGACGGCCTAGGACACGCCCAGCCCGCTTTCGGCCAAAGCCGCCTCCTATACTTCCCATTGAATGGCCAGACTCACTCCATATTCGGCTCTGGTTCCAACCATGCCACCTAAAGAACAGAACCTCACCCCCCCCTCCCCCGCCATCAATCACTAGTGGATCCGTGCAGTACCGCCTAGATTTCCTCAGCGTCGGCGCCAGCGCGTTTTTAGCGTCTCAGAATTAGAGCGACGCTAGAACGCGGTGACGCCAAGACAGACGCGTCTGCCGCTTGGGGCGGGTCGGGGGTCACCAACAATGACGTCATGCGCAGGTCTGGTCCTCTAGTTAGTATTATTGACACGACCCGTACAAAGAAAATTGATCTTTGCAACACCACAGCCAAGGCACAAACAATACATTCTGTGCTACGAATGCCTGTGCCACAGCTGGCCGGAAAGAAAGCAAGTTGTTCGATTAACTCGTGTCAAGGTCAGGGGCAAGAAATTCGACCTCATTTCTTTTATTAAAGGCGATAGCATTTTTTAAAGCTAAACTGGCGATGTGGGCGAGTTGGTTCATAACAAACACAAAACATGGCTAAAAAAATGAAGGCAAGGTAGAGGACTCTGTCATGGTGTGAATATTGTTAGGAGAAAAAAGGGAAGGAAGGAGAGGAAGATGCCGTAAACGAGGGCACGAGAGAGTCAGTGCGGAAAAGCCAGCGGCCGGCAGCCAGGACTGGGCGCTTGTGACACACGACAAACCAGGACTGGCCTGCCAGGACGTAGGCGACAAGCAACACCGGCTTGACGACACTCGGGCAAGACAGATCCTGTGGAGGGAAATCGCCGGCGTGCCAAATCCTTCGAGCGATCCAAGACCAACGGCAAAGCAAGAAGGCCCTCACACCGACGCTCCGCTCCGATCCCCACGACGAAATTTCACGGTCCGTCGTATATTGACGACCACACTGCAACTGGTCTGGGTCTTCGAACTGAACCGGGTTTGTAAATATGCCGATTTGTTGTTTATTATCTACTTTCCGCGACTAGTTCTTTTCGATTTTTTTATGATAAAAATTGCCGATTTTTTAGGTCTTGTCTCTGGATTTTCTTAACATACTTTTTAACATTTTGAACGTTCCCACTGCAGAGTAATACACGAGAGAAGCGCTGATTGACAACAGAAATTTTCTATTAATATTAATAAAATAAAAGTTTCGGTTGTCAGTCAGCGCTTGTCTTGCGTACTACTCCTTTCTCCGGCATTCGTTTCGATTGTATTTATTACCTCAATTCCCTGCTCAATTTGTGGGGAAAATGCTTGTCACGTCACAATTCCTGTGCACCTTAGCTTTATCATAGAGATGAAGCACTCCCTGAATTTATAACAGGTAGGCAAGTTACGCGTCATTTTAAAAATGTTAAGACGCAACCTTTAGCTTGGTTCGTGTGGAAGGTCTTAGGACAATAGAGGACCGAAATGACGTGTTTCCCGCCAACTTTGCGCGTTTTCGCTTACCCTGCAAGGCGAGTCCTTCTCAAAAGGTCGGAGTAGCTGTCAACCTACGACAACGAAAGAATTCTGCCTTCGTGGAATTTACTTCAAAGGGTTTCGATTTTAGTTTTCTGCTTAGCTATAGGGGGTAATCACTGGACGCCATATTTGAGGGCTCTGTTTAAAGGGCATGCTTAGAGCGAGCTCACATTTTTAGGCTGCTAAGACCGGTAATCTTGATAACAGGGAATTAACTTTGCAAAAGAACTGTGGAAGCTTGGGGGCATCGGTGACCGCTTGGGCTAGCGCACACCCCATAGAGCCGGTCGTGCGCACACCGACTCGGGGCTAGTGGAGCGAAAGCTCGCGCTGCAGAACCCAGGTATCCTGGGTTCAATCCCCACCTCTGCCCATTTTCGATCTGGATGAGCACCGTGCCGGCGTGCGGTCGTATTTTACTACTGCGTGGTGCACGTTAAAGGCCCCACGCTAGCAGTCGTACTGCACTGGCTGAATTGCTCATCTACAACGAGTGACTCGTCGCAACTTTGAAAAGGCTGAACACGTACACGCTGTATAAACAATTAACGACTAATTTGACATTTTGACGTTTTTTGTTGAAGCTCGCTGTCAGAACGCGCTCAGTAGTCGCGCACACAGCTATGGCCACCAGTGAACACTCCCTATAAAGCTTGGTATTTATTTTTATATAAACTGCTTTTTTTGAAACCTGGTTTTTATAAAGTCTGGGCCGGCTTGCTAGATTCAGCGTCTTAGCTTAGACTGTGCGAAAGGAAGCCTGCAAAGCCTGGGCAGCGCGAGCGCATGAGACTCAGACTGACGTGCCAATTCGATCGTGCGCTAGCTTCGGCCGTGCTTTCTTTCACACAGTCTCAGCTAAGACGCCGATTCTAGAAAGTCAGTCCTGGTATTTGGCGAAATAAGAGGCAGGAGTTTTTGCTACGTTCAGAGTTCGATCTGCATATCGTCAGGCTACTTCTGGTCTTCATTAAAGAAGATAGAGTAAATCTGGTGGAAAGCTCGCGGAAAAATGTCAAAATAACATTGGCGTTGAGTCTCGGGTTGACGAAATGAAATCGGACACTTTATACTTCGTTTCAGCTTAAAACCACCATGAAATCGTATTACAGCTTTTTCCGAATGAAGACCCCAATTAATCTTTGATGGTCATAAAAAACCTGGAGCAGGAGATTCGTTTTCGTTTTATTGTTTTCAGTTTTGCACACACACAAACACAGACACAAAAAAAAGAAACAAGGAAAACTCACGTCTGCTTTCTTCCTCGACTCTATCAGACTCGGCCACGAACTGGTGAAATCACGTCACCGTGACGTAAAATATTCCTTTCAACCGGAAACGGAAGTTCTTCTATCCGAGCGAGGAACCCGCATTGGTCACGAGGACTGCGTCACACGGACGTATGCGCTCGCCAACAATCAATCCGTAGACGAATATTTCAATTCGTATTCGTGGCCAATGGGTGCCGTGACGGCGCTTATCATCGCTTCCGAATGACAAGTTCCATGGTGTGCTTAAGAAGGACGTGGAAGCTTGGAGCCATCGTACCCGTGCCCAAGCACTTCATGACAGCGTCATTTCTCATTTCGCTGTTGAGTTGACGAGGAAAGCTAAGGAGGAAGAAGTTGAAAAATAACTTCATGGTCCCTTTAAGTCCAGACGCAGAGGATGCTACAAGCGCGAGCATCTGGCCCTGAACAGTACTTGCACTGCACTGCTTGGCAGGGACGCTGAAAAGCCTGGAGGTCGCTCTTGCAGCCTCTGCTACGCTCACACTTAAAGTGAAGCGGAGTTGTTTTTTTTTTTTCGTGTCGATATTATGTCGGGTAATTGCATTGTGAAAATTTGAGTTTCGGTCTACACGTGGCATTGTCTGCTACGCGTTCTTCAAAAATAGATTTTTTTTTCATCTGTGCAATGAACCATCGAAGTTATAGCCTAAGAGGCCAGAGCAATGTCCAAATCCCTTGACGAAGGTTTATGAAATTTAACGTTGAACATTGGCCATATCGGGATGGTCTTTTATAATAATAATAAGGTATTTGTTATCACTTCGGCAACGTGACCGAGGCAGACGATACTGTTATCAACTGTTTGTTTTGTTTTATTAGCTTCTATGCCATTGACCCGTGGCAGCGCTATATATATTTCCACGCGTGCCCGGAATAAACCGTTCTTACCCTGGTAGCCGGCCTGCCTGTTTGGTCTTTGCGGTTCTGCCCTACCGCGAGATGGCTAAGTGACAACAATATTTTAATTATTAAAACGTAATATATATTATTAAATTTTATGTAGATATGTTGTGCGATTTAGGATTATGTTTCGATCGGTATATCAGTTTACCTTTTACCGTCCCAATGGGGGTAATCGGCGTACAGCCTGTGGTATTTTGCCGGGCATCATCTCATTGGCTGGTCAACAGCAGTCGAAGAATGTGTGTTTTACCTTATAATTCTTTCTGGATCCCTCAGCTTCGATGGTGAGAAATATATACCATGACCCACATTGAATTAAAGTCCATTACGTGCCTCCAACAGATTGACTGTACCCAAGTTAGAATTGAACACTTGCGGAACTCTTGAATTCCATTCCTGCGTCGCATCGTACTAATGTCTGGGATGTATACGCCTTGCATCATCCTCTTCGGAGCATCTTCAGCTTCTTCCATCATCAGTAACCAGAAGGCCGCCGTTAGTACGACTCATATGACATTGCTCAGATGATGATAATGGTAAGTGTGGCCAGACTGAATTTCGGAAATGGTCTATTGAGCCACTGACAAACGGACTGAAGCTCCAGATTTTAGGGAGGCATGTTAAAGCTCAGGAACTGTCATATTACTGGACCTGCGCTGACTTCATTCTGAAACAACAAACGTGAGGCACAATTAATTTCACAATAAGATATGTCAATGTCCTGATGCGGACACGCAGCATGAGCGCATTCACAAATGCAATAACAGAAACAATATTTATGTTATTGCAGTTTATTTGTTTTTGTCCTTTCCACCGTTTCACCGTTTCCAACTTCTTCGACGCACCCGCCACCTGCACAGGCATCGAACGCGGGTCCGCACCTCCTTGATTCGCGGGTTCACAACTCGCGTAACAGACGATGTAGCCTCACGCGAGGAGGTCGAATTCTTTTGTCTTTTGATGTGTGGTACTGTATTCTAGCACACTCTTGAGGCACGGCTGAAAAGCGCCCGGAGCGAGACTAAGAGCATCGTCTTCGAGGGTTCGGACGATACTCCTTTTGGTTTACTTGTCTGCGCATGGTGGTCGAGTCCACTCCTCACTTTACAGAAACTGTTAACATAAATGGGGGGGGGGGGGCGGTTAGGTCATCTAAGGAGTGCTGACAGAGAGAGAGAGAGAGAGAAACGCGTAAAACTGGTGTGATCCTGTATTGTTTCGTGAGACCGATGGTCACCGCTTCTCTCGCTCTCTATTCCTCCCCTCCTCTGGCCTCCACGAATATTTGTACGAAAGTGAGAACCAATAAAAGATTGAAAACCTGTTACCGCTACTTTTTCCCTGACTGTCGTCTCCGTGGCCACCCATAACCGCCACTTTTCCCTGACCGTCGAGTGTCCGTCGTCTCCGTGGCCATCTCTATGCGAGATGTTCAAAATTCAGTGCAATAAGGAGAACGGAAACCAAGAGTTCCAAAGCATACATTGCTTGCCAAAAGAAAACACACACACACGCACGCACACACACACACGCACACACACATATTGTCATCAGCAAGAACAAGAAACTCTAATCAACGGAAACACATCAAGGTAAGCTGGGACACCTGCATTCCGCATTGGCATTGTAACATTCAGAACCAAGTTTTTCTTTTCTTGTGAATAACAGGTGAAACACCCGAGTCAAAAGGAAGCTTTCGTAGATCGCTTCGTTAGCTCCAAATCTCGTAGCGGAGGTAGACGCTGCTACTGAGCATGCGCACCGCTAGCTTTGTCTGCACAATTCCAGGGATCATTTCCGGAAGCCGGAAGCTAGCGGGATGGCGGGTGTGGTTACAGCTTCCGATGCCTTGTCAGCTTATTCAGGTGAACGGAGTGCACCTACACTCTTTCTCTTAAATGCAATATTTTATTTTTACTAGGACTACCATATTACGGGCGTATGAGAAATGAAAAGTAGTGTTGAAGAACATTTCTGAAAAATGTCAAACATGTTTGTGTTGTTTTCTGGATAACTGTACGGAAAAAGTAACGTGAAAGTAAATTTTTTACGTAACGAGTAAAGTAATCCGTCACTTTTCAGCGAAAGTAATTTTGTTACGGTAATCTATTACCGCGACGGTTGATGTTTCAATTGGGCATTTTCAGGCAGCGTTTTTCGTCAATCAAAGCACTGGTGTGCCACAGGTGTCAGTCCTGAGCCCATTACTGTTCAATATTTATGTTAATGACCTCCCTGACGCTGCCCGGTTTCGTTACTTCAATAGGCTGATGATACGGTTATTTTATCCACAGCTGCAATTATTTAGATGCGATCTCTTCTCTGCAAGCTGCTGCGATTAAACTTATGAACTGGTTTGCAGCTAATTTAATTAGTATTGAAAATGCTTCGAAAACTGACTCATTTGTTTTCATAACCCATAAAAAAGTTACCCACCTATCCTTTACCGTTATTCATGCGTCCAATTGTTTATCGTGTGCTTGTGGGCGGTGGGAAATATACATCAACTGTGAAGTACCTTGGTAATTTTTTTCGACGGTGATCTTTCCTGGAACTCCCACCTTGCTTATATTTGTAAGAAGATTCGTTCAGTGTCTTGTTTGATGCTAAAATTCGATACATATGCGAATTTATCAGTCCAGTTGTATGCATATACCAAACATGGTGGCCACTTCGTTATGGCATATCTTTGTACGGTCATTAGTGCCCAACGTTGTGACCAGAATTAACACAATACTAAGTTCTATGTTACATAACATTTCCCACTATGACTTAAGCCTCGATAAAAACATTGATGTGTTCGCGACTCTATCTATTCCGAATTTTAACTTCATTATTGATTCAAACTGTCGTGCACCGTTGTTTTAGGATAACAGTTTTAAGACTCCCTACCTCCCTGCACGTAATCTCCAGACCGAAGAGCGATATTAGCGCATAGGTGTTCTACAGGAATATGGTCAAAGAACGATCGTGCGCACTATGTTCCAGCATGCTTTAATAAACTCACGTCGTGTGTTATTGATGCGACAACAGAGACAAACTGAAGAAAGCGCTGAAAGGCTTGTTATAACTTCTGCTCCCCCTCCCTCTCTTTTTTTTGGTTGACTTTAGTTTCCTTTTATGTGATTTCGTTTCGTTTTTTTTATTTTAACCTTACTCTGTTGTGTATGCTTCGTTTGCGGCCTTGAGCCTTTTACGCAGATGGCTTAATGAAGACTGGCAGGTCTGTATTTGTTTGTATTGCTTTTCATGCAATAAAATTATTATTATTATTATTATTATTATTATTACTCTTGGCTTGGTAATTTACGCGTTATATTAACAACATTTTTCAAGTAACGAGCAGGCGCTAAACTCGTAAACGCTGGATTGGGGCCGAAGTTCTTTCTGGCGTGGTGGATTAGTTCTGCGACGATGGCGTCACGCGGAATGAGATGTCGATCATCCAAACTCTCGGTATTCAAAATCCAGCGAGATTGTGAAGCACAAATTCGTAGCGAGCTTCATCGGAGTGAGAGCGAGCAACACCGTGGGGCAAGCCGATTGAACGGTGGCATTGACGACGTCGCGCCCGGGTGTGCCTACATCCCTACGCCGCGTTAGAGTCTATGCGGTCTAGATTGTCCCTAGGCCGACTGTGAATACACTGAACTTTCTGGCCGCTAGATCGTCGTTTGTGGAAGTTATTGGTGACGACAAAGTGACGTTTCACAACTTTGGGAAGGAGTTGTTTGAAGCCAAGATCTTCGCTTCGGAATAGAGGCGAAGTTTGCACTTTCTGATAGTGGAGCCGTGTGCAGTGTACGTGGCTTTAGAGCTCATCTCCCGCAACTGTCAACAAGGCTATCGAGGTCACTCAGAAGTAGTGTGTGTAGTGGCGTCGGTAGTGTTTGAGATATGAGGTGGCGACGGGGGATGACAAGAAACCGGTGGAGGGAAAATAAAAAGGCGTACGGCCAGAAAAAAACAAAATAGGGGTCAGGAAGGGCGGTACAAAATGTTTGGGAGAAAGAACTAGAAACAGAGAGAGAGGGGAGGGGGAGGGGGCTGGTAATAAAAAAGGGGAATATCTCCTCACCCGTGCTTTTTATTATGCCTTTCTGAAATATCTGATAACTAAATATATAAAAAAGTCTGACTTGGTGCTGGGACGATCGACTACTCCCCTTATCCATTTATGCTCTTTGCCCCCTCTTTCGATGCCGCTAGAAGTAGATGAGTCCCCCGCCCCCTAGTTCCCCTGTTTCGACGCCTGTGCTCAGAGGCGTTCCAACTGATAGACGACGAGGGACAGCACATCTTGTAATTTTCGAAATAATGGCTCTAGAGGTTCAGGAATTAAAACCATTCGCGTTCTATGACCTCACGAGCGGCGATGACAAACTTTCGTGTTAGAGTTTCGTGCTACGGCTCGTTGTTTGCAGGTGCGTTCAGTGACGTCCTTTTATAGAGAGTGTTCACTGGCGGTCATAGTTTCGTGCGCGACTGTGGCGCGCGTGCTAACGGCCAGCTTCCACAGTGCTTTAGCAAATTGCATTCCACACCATCAAGATTACCTGCCTTAGCATTCTTTTAATGTGGGCTCGTTTTGAGCATGCGCTCTAAACGTCGCCCTCAGATATGGCGCCCAGTGAATACCCCATATGGTTCTTACCCTTGACATCAAGGTCAGGAGTATCAGTTGTTATTGACAAATTCGATGGTGCGTGCTCGAGTCCATGGTGGCAAGTTTGATTGTGTGTGATAGAAGCTTAGAGTAATCGCGTTCATAAAATATCACCATCAATATTGACGACCTGACATTACTCATATTTCTCTCGATGAGAGCAGAATTAATCCCACTTTGGCTAATCTTGGCAATCCGACCAAACCGATTCTTTTGGTTGCCTACGTGGCCAATAGTCACTACTTGAAGAAAAATCAGTAAAATATTTTATTCCGCCAATGGGAGGATAACTACCCGGAGGAGCAATCCCCCGAAAGCGGACAACGCTACTCGGCTGGTTCTGACCTAGCCACGTGGGGCTACACTTTGATCATATCCAACAAGTCGAGAGAAATTAAAAGAACGGCAGGGACGTTTTTCGGTAAATTCTGCTTTATCGGCGAAAATAAGAACGATATCAGGCTGTCAACTTCGACGGTGCTGATTTTAGAATTCCATTATCCCACGCGCTTTCTCGTGCTACTCTTTTTCGGCGCCTAGGGAGTGATAGGGATGTTTTGCCCCTTCAATCAAAAACCTCGCGAAGATAAACAGATTTGCGGGTTTGTGAGAAAATAAATCTTCGTGGCTTTCTTTCGGCCACACCCCCGCTACGTCATAACGCAAATAATCATTGTGTTCCACGAGTTTAACGACCCAGAAGTCTGAACCTTACATACAATCTGTGACGGGGCACGATATGCTCTCCCCCCCCCCCCCCCCAACAAAAAAAACTTTGCAGATGAACTGCCTTGAGACGACAGCAGAACCAGCAGAAAGGCGTCGACTGAGCGCATACACTCGCAACACATTCCCAAAACCAAACACACTCGAGGAGCAACGCGAATGAAAACACAAAGCGTGCACTAAATGACAGAAACAAAACAGAAGAAGCTGCGAATCTTTTCTGGAGCAAAGGCTCTGCCTGGAGTCACAGGCGCCACCGCGTACCGAAATGACAAGGTCACGTGCTTTGCAAGATCTGTGAACAGTGATCGTTCTCTGCTCTCGACTTGCGGATCTCGAGCAGCTGCACCTGCGTGCGTGCATAAATTTTGTGACTGCGCGCGAATATGTTGTTTACGTATTCCCTCGACCGTTTTGGTGTGTTATTCGGAGATAAGCGCTTTGAAATAGAACCTAAAACAGCTCTTCTCACGTGTTGGGTGAGCAGTGTTCGTGCGTGAATCGCTCCTCAGCTGTTCACTGACATTTGATGTCAGCAAATGATTGATTCCGGTTTCTAAAAGCAGTACATGTTCGTAGCACATCAAAGTATTTGAATTTCAACTTCAAACACATAACTATGAACAGTATTCACTTTGAACCTTTTGCCAGCAGAGAGCAGAAAATTGTTTCCCCAGGTGTTCTGGAGCATCATGGCACCGGAAGCTATGATGCCTCGGTCTATGCGTTTCGTCGTACATGTGTTTCGCGCTTTATTGAGAACTCGCATTTTCCTCAACTGTTCTCTCATGAAACAACAAATTCTCTTTCTGTTAAGGTTTCGTACATGAACCAACATTACAACGCTAGTAATATCAAACACTGCAGCGTGAGGTAACTCTGAGAGGAATGACTGCTGTACCGAATCAGTTCTGGTTCTTGAACAGCACTAAAAAAATGTTTGCTTTTATTTTGACGAATTCTAACCGTCATAAATCGTTATATTTGAGAGTTATAGAGTAGCGTCGTCTCGTTGGACATTTATGACGGCTCTTTAAACTTTCCGCCTAGATCGTATCTTCCGTCTTGTTAGACATTCAGACATGCTGGATACTTAATATCGACTGACTCATCAAAGTAAAACGCAGAAATTAGGGGATATAGCGTTAGACGATGACAAAAAACCGGTGTCCTTTTCGGGAGGAAGAGTGACATTGAAAAGAAAGCAAACATAAAACTGGTTAGGTGTTTAATACTTCTCGCTGTCGACGTGCGAAACTTTCAGAAGGGAAAACTGAATATACGAAAATGCTGTTAAAATAAACAAGGCACATGCCGGAAGCTTCCAGTAATAAACCGATCTCACCAAGCATTATGCGAATGCGTGATGCCACCATAATTTTGGCTCACAGGTGGCAGGCGTCAGTGCACGAGAAAACGGTGACTATGACATTTTACAGATTACAGCAAGTTTCGAGCAAAGACTTCCTACAAATATGGTATTATTGGGTCTCTAGATTTTTGTAGAAAACTATATTCGAAAACTTTCATTGTGTCTTGTTACTCTTGCAGATCTGTTATCTGTTAGGGCATTGAGGAAGAGCAGAATTATTTCAATCTTTTTTTAATATTTCTCGTACTAGCAAAATGCGACATACCTTCTCCTTTTAGTTGCAACAACATACGGGCTGGACTAAGCTAAAACCCCATGTGTGGGTAATCTTTGAAGACGCTATTCAGGTAAATTGTGCTTATAATGGTGCCCAAAGTCTTTCAGCTAAAGTGAACTAATACTAAAATTTGATTGCAAACGCCTGCCTGCTAGTACCAACGTCGTTAATTTCTATCTGCCGATATTTCTCCTTCAAAGTGCATATCGGTCTTGAAAGTCATGACGTATTCGTAAACTAAACTCGATGACGTGTCGATAAAAAGCAAGCTGTACGTCACTTCAAACGTCTTTATTATGATGGTGACTGCGCGCAAAAATTAGGTTTAAATAATTCCCACCACCCATCTGGTATATTTTACAAAAGTTTACGCAGGTTGGAAAAAAGCTAGAAACAGCCCTTTGCATGTGTTGAGGGGGAATCGGTCATACATCAATCACGCTCAACGGTTCACTGACAGTTGAGCCAGTGCATTATTGTTTCCGGTACGTTCTCTAGGCTACATTAGTCGAGGGTATTGATAACACAGAAGCGATTGCGAAACTGATCAAAGTTTACGCGTTTATTGTACGAATCTTACACACGAAAAAGAAATTTGTGCGCTTTATAACGATAAGGTCACACCGTTGTACAGAAGCATTTTGTTCGCTACTGTACGAAAACTATCCTGAGCCTTGAAGGATCACATTGTATCAGTGGGTAAGCAAGCTCATGCAGGTGGAATGCTGGTTCACATTTCAAGTGGTAGGCATTAAACCGAGGGTCACTTAATTTTGCAGAGCAGAAATCTATAACGTATTTAAGCGAAATAGTACATTTGGCCCTAGCGATCAAAGATCACCGTTATATCAAACATAATGTTGAATGTGTATGCCTGTGTCCGTTGTTTTGTTTCTTTCTCACGGATCGATGCTTAGAAGGCAGTCACCAGCTTGGCTGAGTGTTTACTCTTTCAAAATTATAAACATTGAAACTGAGATTCAAGAAATTATTAGTCATACTGTATTCACGGTAGTACCGGATATACTATTTCGGGGTTTTCACTGACCCTTAGCTAGCAGTGGCATTACATGCTAGAACATTTCGAGGAATTCATTGCTCAAACACTCTTTAGCTGTTACTGCTTACAATTTGTTTGAAAGAAAACAATTTATCATCTGCAAATACAAATCTATGGTCAAGGAAGGTCAATATCATTCCACAAGCTCATCAAGACGCTTCCTTCATCCTTTGATGCGATCCATTCCTTCATCCGTCGAATCTGTTTTGCCGAGAAATGATTCTTGTAATCCCCAACAATGCCCTTCCGAAGAAATTTCTCCTTAGGCTTCAACTCTTGCTTGCCACAAAACCGTTGATTGAACACTTGTATCGATTTATGTTGATTCTCAGGTGGGATTGAAAGAAAACTGGATGCCAGATCCTTCATGCCGTCGTTGACTGGTTTTTTCATGCTCTCAAAGCTGGTTGTTTTTATCACTTTGTCAAACAAGAAATGGTCCTCCCTCAGCCTTTGACCATACTCTTTGCCAAGGAAGTCAGCAATCTTCAGCACCGAAGATTTGATATCCTTGATGAGATCTTCGTATCTCAAGAAGAGGACATTTGAGTCGTTCCGATGTTCGTACCACGATAGCAAGTGATCAAAGAAGTCTCCGCAGCCAACTTGTCCCTTGAGAAACGAGTCGAGGAATGTGTTGAACGGAGCGTCCTGCAGCCTGTAATGAGGTATACTTCTGACGTGGTAGTAAAAAGACACACAGCAGTCGTACGGATTTCGAGTCACGTAGATGTACTTCGCCTTCTCCGAGTAAGGATGCTTGTGGAAGGGAAGATGGCATTTGATGGCACCGGGTCGCACCATCTTCTCTACAGCTTCGGGGCCCAAAAATTCTAACCAAGGTGACCTCAGCATAAAATCTACGATGTCCTTCGGAAGAGCACCGTCATTCAATATGGAGTGCACAATATATTGAGTCCAAGTGGTGCCGGCTTTTTGGTACGTCACAATGAAGATGTCGTCGCATCGGGGCTTGTAGGACAGAGCGGAGCGCACAGTGTCCTCGTTGAGGAAGCTGCTGACATAAAGGCCATCGAGGTCCTTGAAGAGCAAATTGGGAGTCACATTCCGTTCAGATGACATTCTTTGCTTTTGGTTCCTCCTGTGAATTATAAACAAAAAAAAACATACTCTGAGCCCACCGCAACATTACACTATATAGAGTGGCCACAGTGCAGCCTACAGTTCTAAAATGAACCAAAAACGTCTGCGCCTCTACAGAGTCCCCCTGTGTCATCTATAAGACTTGCAAGCTTGCAGGGTCAGCGGCGGACGTGTCAAGCTACAGACCCGTAGCTCTTCAGTATAGTTCCTGCAGAGGCTTCCTACGGGAGCCACAGTTGCGCGTCTGTTTTCCACGTGCCGCTGCGCCGCTATCCGCCGAGATCCGATCACGTGAGGAGCAGACTCCAAAAGCCGTGCAGGAAAGCCACCGGTACGGCCGCTTCGCCGAGGTTGCAAACGCCTCGGCGTACGTTCCGCTGCTTCTGCCACCTCCTCCTTTTTCTGTTATCCATGGAAGGAGGAGACAGAGCGCGCCACGCGCAGCGAACGCGCGGCGCCGCTATTCGCAGAATTCTCTCACGTGAGGAGCAGACTCTATATGCCATGCAAGAAAAGGCGGCGCTACGGGTATGAACCCGCAACTCTGGCTCCCGTAGTGAGCCTATACAGGAAATCTACCCTCCCGTTTCCTGGGGCACCCCTGGCGAGCAAGCTCGTATATTTATAGGTCGCGTTTGCGTTGAGCGTCGCGTTGCGTTCTTTCCAGCGCTCCGCTATTCTTCGTTTCAGCTTACGTCCGACGCAGCCGACGTTACGAGTTAATGGGACCAATCAAACAGCGTGAAATCTAAAAGCATAACGAACACCATGAGGGTGCGTTTTTGACTTTGAATAATGGGTCTAACCACCTCATACGTCGTCTCCGTCTGACTTAAGTTGCCTTCATACTCCAACGTAACGTCGACGGGCGCGGAGTAGCGCAGGGCACGCAGATACTGTCTGCTCGCAGATATCGAGTTCCTGGTCGCCGGCCAATGAAAGGCGCGCATCCTGCGCAACGCCGCGTTCGCTGCGCCAAACGTCGGTGTAAGAACAGCTTTTTATGGTGGAACGAAGTTCAGTGCCCGTGGGCGAACGCCGACGGACAATAAGGGACGCTGACAGACGCTAGTTTCCGACCATGAATCGTTCCTGATGGAAGCTAGGTCGCCGCTTCACGTCAGCATTAAATACTCTCGTCTTGTAAGACGCTAGCGGAGGCGCCTCTTCGCGGTAGCTTCTCGTGGACGCTACAGCGGTCTCAGCACGAGGCAAACAGGGCTATTTGCCGCACGTGTTCGCAGATGACCAAGTGAGGGCTGCATGAAACTTGTTGTGCCATCTCCCAACAAGCGCAACGAACATGCGGTTTACTCTGTTGCTTGTGGCGGGCTGCACGAGGTAAAATCCACAACTTAAATGCACATTAGTTGAGAGACTGAGCTTTTTGTGCGCAGGCGACGACTATGACGTTTGTTATACAGCCCTAGCTTCCACCGTGACCACCGTTTATGTACATTATACTGTGTCATCTCTTAGTAAAATTATGTTATATTAGGAGCGAATTCAAGAGGATACATTTTTGTACTATTTAAATTATAAAAAGAACAAATAAGCATGAACATATTTATATTACTTCACCTTTAATGAAATCCAAAAAAGTTGTTCTCATGATACTTTTGTTGACAAACTTTTCAAACACTTAAGTTTCAGGGACCAAGGTCTCAACGGTGGTGACAAAAGCACCAACTCGGAACTTTGCGGGCTTCGCAAATCAACCCTTTCCATACTTACCACGATGTGGTAGCAAACAGAGACAACACACGCACTCGCAGCTCATAAATTTGTTCTTTTTTTTCTCCCGGGTACAGGCTTGCGACAACCAAAACACCTAAGTTATTATTGAATGTAATAAATAAGTAAACTGCCTTTTTGGGAGGTTCGAACACAAGAATCAAGGTCAAGGCTGACGTCGGTCGAAACAAAAATTGTAGACCAAAATGACAAAGACAATGCATTAATAACATACTACCTCTCTTTCTTTTCAAAAAATATTTCCGGAACGTTATACCTTTATAGTTTCCTTTACATTAACTGACAGAGTAATAAAATGTACATTAAATTTTAAAACGAAGCTTCCAGGCAAAACTGACGCGCAGAGTACACCGCCAAAGAGAAAGTATTAACTAGTTACTGACACCTGAAGAAACGGAGGGCGTGGTTGTCCCCACGTATATTATTCTTCCTCCGCAGCCAATCAGATTGCGACATTAACGAATAGCAACGCCCGGGAACGCATCACGAAGCAGAAAGCGTGAACAGTAAAAGTCACGCCTTCCGTTTCCTACAAGTGTCAGTGGCTAATAATGTGTACTGGATTTATATGCAAACAGTATATTAAAACAATCTTCGAAACACACCTCAAATACCAAAAATATATCTAAGTACGCTAGAATATATTCATATCCCTAGGTCACTTACAGTTTAGGAAAGTAATAAGGCACGCCCTGTCGATGACTATGATTTTGCTACATAAAATCTGCAATCTTACTTTTTGATTTATTTTTTTTTACGCAAGGGTGTGCCCTGAAGCATTTTTAGTAAGCCAATGCATGCCGAAACGGTTGTTGATCTTATATCCTTCATAATTAGAGAAATCGTTGCACACAGAAAGAGGTAGGAAAGTTAGGCCAGAAACCTTTTGCAGCATTGATTGAGGTGTAAATCGCGAGACATATGCGCGTCCAAACTGTCCGATCCGACGTGCGAACTGCCGGAACGACGTTCGGAGGTGAGGGTTTTCGTCGCGCCGGAGCGTCGGACAGGGGCTCCGTCCGGTGCCGGCGTGCGTCCAACTTGCCAGATATCGCCGCACCGTTGTCCGATTTTCGGAGGGCCGCAGCCAATGGCAGCACGGATGGCGCGAAGGTCATGTTGTCACGTGACTTTCGGACCCATCGGGCGAGGAGGCGCCACGTGGCTCGGGGAAGCGGATGTGGCGGTGCGCGGTGCGTCACGCGACGCGAGTCGTGGTTGTGAAGGAAACGGACGCCATAGAGTTTTCCGGCGTGCACAAAACGAGCTGCTGATTTCGCGCGCCAAAGCAAGCCGGCCTTCTGGGACCGATCGAAACCGTCGAAACCCGAATATACTCCGTTTCACCTTACGATGGACAGCAGCGGACGCTACGAGCCATTCCAATGTCATGTGAGTGTCACGTGAACTTCGGGAGAGACGCAGCAATGCGCGTTGTACGTAGTCACGTGATTTCTACGCAGTGCTCGCTTCGCTGGGATGGCTCCTAAGGTCCGCTGCGGTCCATCGCGATTAAGTGATGTTGAGCAGAAAAGTAGCCTCACGGAAAATCTTCACACACGCGCACTTTAATAGAATGTAATAAAAATATTATGTTTGTTTTAAAGTCAGAAAAACCAAGAAGGGCGAGGGAAGTATTTTAGTTTTCTAGGCTAGGTGGCGCGAGCTACCGCCGTTTTAAATATAGCCATTAGCATCCATCCATTCATTCGGTAGAGGGATACCCGAAACTGGGCGGAGCTGAACGGAGCGACGCAACGACGCGTCGGAAATCGTGTGTCGCGAACCATGCTGTGCGGCGATTCGGAGCAGCCATCTTTCCGACAGTTCGCACGCCGGATCGGACAGTTTTGACGCGCATGTGTTTTGCGCTTAATGCTGCAATGTAATATGATTTCCGCATATTGTTCTGTCGTCAGGAAAAATAAAAGTTTCTTTTTGTATCCGGATACAGCTTATGGTTCAACATTTAATCACTGATGCTTTCAAACTCTGGAGCGTCCGATAACTCTTACAGTAAGGCTTATTATTCCGGGTGAGTCTTGCTGCTTGAACAGAAGATTTTTAACATTTATTGTTAAATACCGATAGTAACAAATCGCTACATTTAAGCAACCACAAGCAATTAGCATTTGGCAAGACAGGTTGACCGTTTATAAAAAAAAAAAGACAACCTCACAACTGAAATATTGGCGTGTCTTGTCTTGGTGATATCCAGATCGACCCCATACTGCGTGGAAATGTTTTATTTTAAGAGTTCCCTGATTAATTCAAGTGCCGAGCACGTACTGCTAGACGAGGTAATAACGACCAAAAGTATAATGAATAGGGAAAATAAGAAAAGTATTTTGGGAATTTACAGCTCACAAAACATAGTTTACATTGTGAAATTTCAAAAAGTCTAGAATTCTTGTACTGCTTACCTAAGAATCAGATCTTGCAGGGTAGAAAGGATTAGAAATGTGGAGAGATCCCTTGATGCTCCAGGTAAATATTGTTGTATTCTTGTTTTTTTGCTACGATGTAGTCACGACAGTTCGCGCTCTCTGTCCATGAGCATGAGGCACTCTCCACGCTTATAAATGTAACGACATTGCATTGTGGGTATCCACTATCTCGGAATAGGATGTTAATATATACCGATTCTGGGTATTCCACAGCAGGTACTAGGCGCGTTTCGAAATCGAGTAAGCTCGCCCGGCGTTAGTGGGAACGAGGGTGTGTGACGCATACCATCGCCATATCCGACAGGCTTTCGCACTTCCAGCCATGCTTTTAATTCTAAAAATTTTGACAAACGGATGATTTCTGTTACTAAGAAATCAACAGAAAGGTACTCAACTGTCGAACAAGCGTGTAGCGACTATTTATTTTAGAGTTCGCGGAATGTTTTTTACGGCATAATTCCAAGGAGGTGGAAACTTTGTTCGCTTTTGCTGCGTTTCATCACACTATCTATTGAATTGGCTGTTTCATCTTTGGCCTTTGAAAACGTCTGCATTTTGTTGATCTTTGTCATTGGTTCGTTGCAGCTCGGCTAGAGCGTAGAGTTATGTGATGCAGATGAGTTGGTTAGGCGTTATTTTGTAAATGTGAGTGGACCGCGATTTCTACACGCAAATTAAGTTTTTACCTTTTTTTGTGATTGTGTGCGAATTGTTTTGGTACCACACACTGCCCTGTCGTGAGTTTTTTAGTCCGGTCCCGCTATTAAAGGCACTACAACCTGAGGGTGTGACAGTCTGTAGCTTCTCTTCTGACATCCACCGATCATCCGATGGTCCGATTATAGTTAGAGACATCGGTCGACAGTCGAGTCTAATCGCGTGCTATGCCAATGCCACCTAGTATAGTCAATGGCCGTGCAGTTGCATGTCGACGCCATTACACTGAAATTGAGCGCAGACACTGATTGGATACAAGTTTTTGATCTGCGTTCAGCTTAACTTCGTGTCCAGTCCATGCAATGAAAAACGAATAGCTGAGCTGGCTCCAGTAGCGTGATGACGCATTTTTATTCATTTCAATTTGTGCAATTCAATACCATCATGCACATAGGACTTGAAGGTATCGGAATGCATAAATTGAAATATTAATACATTTTCTACTAAATAAAATAAATATTGTTGAGAAATACAACAAATGAAACAACAAATCCAGTGTATTATAACACGAAAATAATCTCCAATGGTGACTTTGCAAATTGATGCCTCAGTAATTCCGGTGTCAAAGGATTGTAAGTGGTTCTATTCGGCGCCGGTCTTTTTTATGAGAGAGTGAAAGAATCCAGTCAGTGCGACAATCGGGAACATTTATTTGATATATGTGGTCTGCATGAGTGGAAAAGTATGATGGCTGGAAAAGACTTCCTATGTAGTGAGTGATTTTTAGTGTTAATTCTGCGAAAGCGAGCTAGTCGCAATATTTTTCTGCGTAGGACAAGGTGAGAAAGATTTCACTTGTACTTTGTCTCATCCTACGATGAACTAAAGGCAAAAGACACGGGCCGCCAGATCCTATCACGTTCCACACTAAACGATGGCATGCTTAACTTTGATTAGGTGTGGACGAATAATGCTCGCAATCAAATAGTGGAGTATCATTTTTAATAGCTTCGTCACTGCAAAGAACCTGTAAGTCGTGAATTTCTTTGCAATGTAAAATTGACGAGTCACTCAGTGGTATTCAATTAAAACCACTGTCAGCACATCCCCATCAGTGTTCCGAGATGCGGAATCTGATATGTGCATCGAAGCGAAATACCACTCAATTTCTAAGTGGCTCGGGATTAGATCTGGCGGTCCGTAGCTCTTGCCATCAGTCCGACGTAGGGTGAGACGAAGTATAGTCTTCATTGATGATACGCTTGATAAACAAGAGTAATTCGGGAAAAGGAATACCACGCTTCGATTTTGACTTTGACTATAGGTTATGAGTAAACAATTCAAGGATTGGATCCCATACTGAAGACGCGGGAAAGTCAACAAAGGTACTCGCAGGCTTTCATTACTCTAAGTTGTTTTTGCTATCCTCTGAACTTATCCACCCTAGCTCCCTCCAAACTGGACATACGAACGTGTCGACTCGTAGCACCGGCAGTTTTTTTTTTTTTAAATAAAAGCTTGCAAAACAAAAATGTTTTCGCCTTCTCAAAGCAACCAGCCCTCCTTTTTGCCAGTAAATATCCAACCTTGTTTCCTTTTGCATGTGTGTGTCTTTCTTATAAGCTCATTTGACCCATCGAATGAACAAGGATATAAAAACCTCGTTCTTAAGATGGGAGAATGGCTCGTCAGTGAAATATGCGGAAGAAAAAGCGGTATCGGGAGGAATGTAAAAAAACAAAAATAATACACCCAGTAGAACATTTGAGAGATTCGCGTCACGTTTGAAAGCTACAAAACAAAATAGAAAAGAAGTATGCAGTTCTGAGAAGAAAGAAGCAGGCACATGCCGGAAACCACGTAAACATTCTGCGTAAAAGTACTGAGAGCTTATTATATGTTAGTCAGAAACAAGGTGGTATCCTCATGTCTTCTGGTCAGTGGTGCGGAACCTTTTTTGAACGAGGATTTTAAGGATGTGCGTGGCGTAAGAGGATACTGAAATTCACGTGGTGCCCTCTTAATGATTTCAATTACTTTGTGAAGTAATATGCCCAGTAAATTTTAATCGGCCAAATGAAATGATGTACGCTTAAACTTGAATATACTAGGTGATTTGCCGTTGCTATAGCTTCATACATAAAAAAAACAAGTCCGTTGCATTGAGCTCGTATCTTAAGTCTCTGATATCAATATTACTCCCGGATATTTTCTATCAAAATCATAGCACCGTCCAATGAAATACTGTAAACGATTTATTTTTCGTGGGCTCAATATTTCGCGATTTAGGTCAAAGTTAAAATTTTGGAATAATTTGCGGCTTCTAATTTGCGCGACGCGGTGCGATCTCAATATAAATTTCAATGTGTTTACATTTTACCGGAATTGTTAGCGGGGACTATTTTTCGCGAATTGTAGGTGATTCTCAAAATTCGCGAAAATTAGGTTCTCGCGAAAATTAAGTCGTTTACAGTAAATATAGGATGACGAATAAAGTGCAGCATCGAAACCATAAAGTGTCCCCTCTTTTAGGACGCAGCTCTTAGGCGGCCGTTTCCGTGTTTCGCGGCGTCGGCGTCGGCGTCGGCGTAACTAGGCTTAATTTAGCGTGGAAAACTGACGCCACGTGTCCTCAATACCAATTCAGCTTTCCCGCTAAATTTAGAGGGGAATTGAATTGCTGTTGAGGTCACGCGACGTCAATTTGCCCGCTAAATCTAGCGGAGAAACTGAAGTTGTTCATAGGTGACGTGTCACCAAGTGATGTCACGTAATATACCCCGCTAAATTCAGCGGGGAAACTGAATTGGTGTTAAGGGCGCGTGGTTGGCGTCAATTTTTCGGCTGAATTTAGCGGGGAAACTGTGGGATGAGGGGCAGGGAGGGGAGGAGGGGAGGGAGAAGAAAACAAGGGGAAGAGGACGGTAGGAGGAGGAACATACACTTCCCTCCGTACCCTCCCTCCTCCCCTCAAGGGCTGCGTTCTAATTTCGCGTTACAGAGATTCGTAAACGTCTTTCATTTTTTTAAGATGAAAGATTTGGTAAAAGTTGGTACACCCTACACTCTTAAAAACGTATGTGCGTCTACTTTCACGCACAATACTCGAGAGCCAATCACCGCAACTTACGGAGGCAGCTCGGCGGGTGACGATGCCGAAACATATGTTTAGACCTAAAAAACGCAGTCTGAGTTGTGACATTAAGCAATGCAAGCGTGACGTTTTGCATTGCTTAATGTCACAACTCAGTCTGCGTTTTTTGGTCCTAAGCATATGTTTAGGCGTCGTCTCGTAAGTTGCAGTGTTGGCTCTCATTGTGTGCGTGAAGTATAACGCACAGACTTTTTTAAGAGTGTAGACCAAACCTATACTGCCTATGTTTAAGCTTTTTATCTGCAGTAGTTCCTCTCCAGTTTCATTCTTAGTTATGTTCAATGTGCAAAGAGATGGAATATATAGAAAAAGTAGAAATCATAGTGGTGTCCTGGTGGACTCTATACTCCGCTTGGCCTTAAGTCCGAGGCACAGTCGACACCCTACAATCAACCGAAACAACCAACCAGCCCCAAAAGTTGATCACCAGAGGGCTCCTTGTCTTTGTACGTCCGCTGTCCCTAGCTCAACGAATCACGCACGAAAAACACAGTATCGCGGCGCGTTCGCTGTGCGTGATTGGTAGGCGGAACGCAAGTTCGTCTGCTCCTTGAGCAAAGGTTTTGGCGACGTCAGAACGCCGAGCTCTGATTGGCTCTGATGGAAGGATAGTGGGTAGACATCAAAGCAAGCGGCCTCGAGGTCTGCCGCTACCTTTTAATCAGAGCCAATCAGAACTCGGCGTTCTGACGTCGCCAAAACCTTTGCTCAAGGAACAGACGAACTTGCTCTCTGCAAAGTCAGGGTCTCCACACTTGTTGGCTGAGGGGCCAGATCCACTGTCTCAAGGACAAGAAAATAAATAAGAAAATATAAATGAGGAATAACTATATTAATAATTCTACAAATGTATCTACATATGTATATATAAAAGCGATAACAATTATTAAAAAACGAAGAATACAAGCTAGAGGAATACACGTTATTTATTTATAAATTCAGTAGTTAGCTAATTAGGACATTGTGCAATATTTGGGGCCATGCAAACTCACCAGGAATAAATCAAAGTGCATGGGAACTGTGGAACGTTCCTGAAGGAAAGAAGACCAATCAGAATGATAGAACCGATGCTGATAATATGCAATAAATGCGACAAGTACAAGTACGCCGAGCACAATATGCCGAGAACGCGAAAGAATTTTAACGTACGGAGTTACGCAGGTATGAAACGGGGAACTAAGAATGGTCATTTTGGCGATGATAATGTCTAAAGAAATATACGACGACTGCACACACCTTACAATGAGCAGCTTTCTTTCGTTTTTTTTCTGTAATTTTTATTTGCGCTATTGGTCCTCGTTGCGGCGCCGTTTCTTTACGCGAGCGTTTACATTTGGGCCGGTAGCAGCGTGCCTGCTGGAAGCGGGCCACAGGCCGGGCTTGATTGGAAGAACCGTGGTCAGCCCGAACGATCGGAAGACCTCCCAGGAAAGGATTTGGACCGCGGGCAGTGGTTCAGAGACCCCAGGTTTAGTCGGTGGTAACAACCACACATAGGTGATCGATGTGCGCGGTGACGACTCATTTTTGGCGCTGCTTTAATGGCCCTAATACATGGTAGAGTCGGTTGTGGTCGTCCTAAAATAGAACGGAGTATAAACAGCAACTGGGATCATGGACACTGCAATTGGACAAGTGCACTCTAAGAAATGCCTGCGCCTCAACTTAGCCGCAAAACACTCGAAGAACCAATCTCTGCGATCTACCAAATCAGCACAGTGAACGATCAGTCGGAACATCTGTTTAGCCCACAAAATTAAGTCTGCGCTGTGCATTACGCAATGCAAGCGTGACATCTTGCATTGCGTAATGCTACAGCGGCAGACTTTATTTTTAGGTCTAAACAGATGTTCCGCGTCATCATTCGCTGTGCTGATTTCGTAGATTGCGAGATTAGCTCTCTGAGTGTTTTGCGGGTACAGCATAAATGCGCGGGTGACTGCTTAGAGTGTGGAAGAAACACCATTCTGTACTATCGAGGCTTTTATTTCCTGTTTTTACCGGTAACTTAGAAATTATGCCGCCTTTTTTGTTGAACATGCAAATAAAGAAAACCAAGAATGCCAAGGCATTAAATATTTTTCGTTTTGCCTATAGGTTTCCTTAGGAATTGAATCAGGGTAGGTGACTAAGTTTTTAGAGGGGTTAGAGGGTTTGCATTTAGAATAGAGGTTGTTGCAAATTAAGAGAGTGCCTTCAGAAAAACTAGGGTGTGCGTAGGTAAATCACTGGTTTTGCCCGTGTTTTTGCAAGGTTAGTGGTAGTTTGATGTAAGAACTATATCCGAAAACGATATTATCGCGTCTACTCATGGAGGATATATGACATAGAAGTAACTGAACGATCTGAAAAAAAAAAGTTAGACAGGCCTTTAAACGAAAAATCAACGACGCAAACATCCCTGAATCTCCGAGTCCACGTACCCAATTGCTTTCCAGAGTGTCTGACAGCTTAAGTAGTACAAGGCCTCCCGAGATTGAATCATCTAATTATATTTTCACATTCAATAAGGTTTTGAAATTAGCAGCAAAAAACGCCAAAGAACGAATCACGAAGCAAGAAGCGTGAACGCAGCAAACCACGCCTCACGTTTCTGCAGCTCTGTGACCATAGTCTTTGTTTTCACAGGCGTCGACCTCACGTGCGTGCACTGCCCATCCACATCGTGTCCATCCTGAGCACACTGTTGTGCACGTTCCTCAATAAGAGGAAGAAAAGCTCTGTCCTCGTTCCTTATGATTTTTTGAACGCGTCCCCGTTACAAGTTCCATCTGTGAGAAGAAACTCGTACCAATTCCAGTTTAAGAAAATGAAACCTATCGTTACATTTACGTTACTTTTTCATTTTGATAATTAGCATCACTAGTTAGTTCAAACGAAGTATATATATATATATATATATATATATATATATATATATATATATATATATATATATATATATATATATATATTCCATCAAGTAGTACGCATACAAATTTGAATGCAGGGATGGGAGGATACCGAAGAAGAAAACAACCGGAAGCAAGGTTCCGTTTGTTGATATATTCACATTAAGAAATCTCAGCGCTTCACCATATTAACGTAATGTACTGTGAGAAGAGAAGGAGGAACTGGTTTAATTTCAATATTTTGATTAAAAAATGCGAAACTACCCATAAGCAATATCTGCATAATATTAAAGTAGTATACACCAGTCATACCCAATGACGGGTATACATTATGTAGACCTTTCCAAAAATCGCCTTCTGCGCGGTGCCAGATTTGTCTGCTGGGCTCTGGAACGCCTTTTAAGCATGCACTGTTGTGCTGCATGTCAGCCACATACTGTAAGCAGAACAAAAACGTTTTTATAAATAATTTTACGAGACAACCAAAATCATAAAATCACCTTCTTTGAATTAGTAAGAAAGAATCCGTTGCTTCTCCTTCGGTTGAGAGGATTAGCAATAAGCACAAACTACGAAATAGGTTAGAATATGATTAGCTGAGCATGACTACCACCTTGTTGAGTTAACACAAGGAAACCTTTTTCCGGCTTTGCGTTTAGTTATTTGGTAGTTACATAAAACCGGTGGAATAACATATTTACGTTTAAAAAAACCGGTACTTGCGGTGGCTAAAAGCACAGCAATTACTCATCTACGGACGCTTCTTGTATTCTGTTCGGAGATGTTGCCGCGTGCATGGTGAGCGTAAAAGAGAAGGCGGCCCGATGACATTGCCTAGTCAGTCTCGCCATCGCTTTTCTCGAACATTTTAGGTCGGCGAATATTAGATGACGAGCATAGTAGACAAAGAGCCGAGCGCCATATTGCCGATTCATTCGGTGATTCCCTCTCGAGATAGCCAGCTGTTACGCCGACGTACCCTTACCTATTACTGTGGCCATCGACGATGGCTGCTGCTTTCTTAACGTGTATTCTTTTTTTCCGTTTCTGGCACCCGTTCGCCCCAATAAATCTTTAGTTCTTTCCGTTTTCGCTGCTTCACCGTCTGTCATTCGTGACATTTCTGGTAGAAGAGCGGGGTAAAGCAGCCCATGAAGCGTACCCCCTCCCCCTCCCCGAGGCCTCGCAGCGCAAGCCTGTCCTACCTCAAGAGGAATCAAGCGACGCCAGCCGCTGTTCAGGCCATTTCTGACCACGTGAACTCGGCGCCGCGGTCTGGTGTCCTTGCGCCCGTCGTGACCGATGCCGTCGCCTGCGGGGCAGTGCTTCTGGAAGGCAACGTCCAACTGCTTCTCGGAGGTGGAATAGGCGTCGAAGGGGCGTAACAGACGTGCAAGCTGGACGCACTGTGGTCCTCGTGACAGACTTTTGATAGGAGGAGCACCATCGCACGATAGGTGCCGATTTAGGCCACATCGAGGAACTCGGAAAGCCGTGGAAATCATCGCGATCTCCGATGAGCCCTCGTTATTTCAGCCGTACAGCACACCGCCACCGCAGCTTGGCGGTAACACCAAGCTTAGTGCCAAGGTGACGACAGCTCAGAGACCTCCTAGCCGAATCCAGCGAAAGCTTTGCGACGACGTCGAAAGTGCGCCAAACAACAGTTGCGAAACATCACACCGTTACAAAAGACGATGCGGTCTTCGTGCTTCGGCCGCCGTAGCAGGTCTCCCCAAAGAAAAGATAGGCCATTCATCAAAAAAGTACAAGAAACGCTCAATGACGACTTCATCAGCCTTCAAGCAGCCCGTGGGCCTCTCCTGTCGTACTAGAGAAGAATAGGAGGAACGCTTCGATTTAGCGTAGACTACTGGTGGCTCAACGCGGTGGCGCATCGACGACACACACACTGGACCGGGTGCGCCATCCCCATACTTTTCGTCGATGGACTTGAAGAGTGGTTACTGGCAGATCGAAGTCAACGAACAGGACCGAGAAAAGGCTGCTTTCGTCATGCGACATCTTGATGGACTGTACGAGTTCCAGGTGATGCCCTTCAGACTGTTCATGGCGCCGGCAACCTTCCAGCGTGTCATGGACACCGTGCTGGTAGGCTACAAATGACAGAGCAGTCTCGTTTACCTCGACGACCTCGTGGTATTCTCGGCCAACTGCGACGAGCACTTGAGACGCTTTCGGGCCGTTCTTCAAGCAATCAGGACTGCCGGACTCACCCTCAAGCCGATGATGTCCCGGTTTGACTACGGCGAACTGAAGTTCCTAGGTCACGTTGTAAGCAACGAAGGTGTTCGTCCTGACCTTAGAAGACTCGTTCCGTGGTGGCATTGCCATCGCCCACCGACAAGAAGGTCGTCCAAAGGTACCTGTGATTTTGCGCTGTACTACCGGTGGTTCGTTCGGGATTTCACCAAGCTTTCTGCGGCGCTCACGTGACTCACGAAAGTCACCGCGAACTTCGAGTGCAGAAGAAGGAAAACGGGCATTCGGTGAGCTAAAGCGCCTACACCAAGTCCGCGCCAAGTTTTGGCAACTTCGACTAATTAGCCGAAACAGAAGTTCACACGGACGCCAGCGATACGGGACTCGGCGCAGTACTGGTCCAACGACAAGAGGGTACAGAGAGCGTGATCCCTGCACTAGTCAGATGTTGTGGAACGCGGAACGAAATTACTCGACGACCGAGAAGGAATGTCTTGCCGTCGTCTCGGCCATCATAAAATTCCACCCATACCTGTACGGAAGCTAGTTTCGAGTGGTCACAGACCACCAATCGTCTTGTTGGCTCGCAAACCCGAAGTATCCATGAGAACCTCTCGCACGGTGGAGTCTTTGACTTTAAGAATTCAATGTGAGTGTGGTCTGCAAGTCCGGCCGCAAGCACAGCAACGCCGATTGTTTGTCGAGGGTACCTCTCGAGCTGGTGTCTGAGCGCGCCGACGACAGCGAAGACGACAACGTTTTTGTCGGCGCGGTGGTGGTGAACAACATGACATCCCTTCAACGAGATGGTCCTGTGCTCCGTGCACTCATCGAGCATCTGGAGGGACGAGAGGGTGTAGTTACACGTGTCTTCGCACGACCCCACCAACCTTCACTAATCAAAAAAATGTATATATACTAATCAATAAAAAGTATATCAACTTGACGTGGTTGCTGATTATCCGTGCGAGTCTTCGAGCGAAAGTCTTCCAAGCGTGTCATGACGATCCGGCGGCAGGAGCACCTGGGGTACAACAAAATACTTGCACCTATTCGAGAAAACTACTACTGGCCCAATCTCCCGAGGACTGTCGACCTCCACGTCCGATCGTGCCGCGGATGCCAACGACGCAGGAAACCACTGACGAAGCCGGCAGGACATCCACAGTCGATCACTCCGCGACTACGCCGTTCCAGCAGATAGGAATGGACTTGCGTGCACCGTTCCGACCATCGACGCAAGGAAACAGGTGGGTAATGGTCGCGACCAATCACCTCACATGGTACACGATGACAAAAGCGCTTCCGTCAGGAACCGCTGTTGAAGCAGCCATGTTCTTCGTCAAGGCCATCGTCCTCAGGCACGGTGCCCCCGAAGTACTGACTAGAGACTGTGGTCGTAGTTTGTGGCCCAGCTAACTCAGGAGATCGTCCGGCTCAGCCACACCCGCCATTGTAGAACTACGGCGTACCATCTGCAGACTAACGGGCTGACCAGAACGAGCTAAACAAGACCATCGCCGACATCGCCGCCATGTACGTCGACGTGGAGCAGAAAACGTGAGACGAGGTCTTACCCTAGTAATGTTTGCCTGAAATACGGCAGTTAAAGATACTGCACTGGAGTTACACCTTTCCAGCTGGTACATTGTTGGAAAATAACGGCCATGCTGGACGCGATGTTGTCCCACAAGACAGTTGACGATTTGAGAAACGAAACCAAGGTGATCGCTCAACGGGCCGAAGAAGTCCGCCAGCTCTCCCAACTCTAGATTCAATACCAGCAGCATGTCGACGCTAGCAGCTACAACCTTCGCCGTCGGGAGTTTACTTCCAGCCCGGAGGCAGGGTGCGGATGTGGACACCCATTCGTGGCCGCAGCCTCAGCGAAAAGCTGTTGAAACGGTGTTTCGGGCCGTACAAAGTACTCCATTGCCTCGGGGACCTGAAACACGAAGTGGTGCCCCACGGAATGAAAACATCCTCACAACGCCGAGCACGATCCGGGGTTGTTCACGTCGTTACACTCAGGCCGTTCTACGCTCGGTAGCACTGATGACACTCGTTCTCAAAAGCGTTTTTTCGCTTACCATTATTTTGTTTTGTTTTGTGACGATGCGCGCAAAAAAAAAAAGGGGGGGCGGGGGAAGGGCGCAATGTCGCGTGCATGATCGAGTTGATACGCTCCTATTTTCATCTGAAGATTCGCGCATTTACTCTTACCCGGAGCGTAAAAGAGAAGAAGCCCTTACAAAAAATTTATATCTGCCCAGATCTGAAGATTTCAGCACGCTTGTTATATAAAAAACTGGCCACATATAACCTGATATAGTATATCTGCCAGATATAGCCTCATGATGCCAGATATAGTTTTATATTCCTGGGCAGGTATGGAAATCCCAGATCTGGCTAAGTATGAAACTTCGAGATCTGGCCAGGCATATCAAAAGAAAAACACAAGCCTGAAATCAGCACTTTATATCTTTTTATTGTCTACAATTCTCGCAAGTACCCCGGCCCGCACTTGAGGAATCATGGGAACGGTGCTCCTAGTGATCGGAAATTTCGACTAATTACATGGTTACACTGTTTCGGTGTAATTCGGGTCACTGAACACGTGCCCATAGAACCCAAGGACTTGTCATATCACTTTTAAGAATTCTCGTTAATGGCAGCGTTTATGATACTGTGCGCATGCAATCACCTTTCAAGCTGGCTGAAGCTGCAGGAAATCTCTTATGATATCATCATTCTCGTGATTGTTGCTTTAGTAGAAGACTTAAAAGCCCAGAAATCACAACAACCAAAACCGGGATTTAGCTCGGATTCAGCGGAGTTGTTTATAGCATTTTTAGCGTTTCTAATTTCATACCAGCATCTTTGAGCTCTACGAGAATGATAATAGTGTAAGAGATATGTCTTCAGCTCATCCAGGTTGAAGGGTGGACAGCATGCAAGTACCGACACTGACGAGAAATTTTAAAGTGATGAGAGGTACTTGGGTTCTTACAACACTTGTTCAGGGTGACTCTGAATTACACTCGAAACTGTGTAACCATGGAATTGATCGAAATTTCCGATCATTAGGAGCTGAAGGAACACCGTCCCCATGATTCCTCGAGTACCGACCGAGGCGCTTAAGGGATTTAACAAATGGTATATTCGAACGTAATTTTAACACTTCGAAATAATTAAGCAACAGTTAAATATTCGTGAAAATTAGCACGAATAATCCCAAACTTGAGCTTATCAAAGCTGAAGTTAGGGATTATTGCGTATATCTTAACTCGTGAACAATGAGTCATTCACAGTTTGCTAACACAGCACTTTTTTACTTCTTTTCTTTTTTTGCTTATATGTTAAAAACAAGCCGCCATATAAAGCTGCATATACGCCAGATAACGAGTTATATACCTCAAATAAGGCTGTATATATGCCAGATAAGGCTGTATATACGCCAGATTAGGCTGTATATATTCCAGATAAAGCTTATATGCCCAATAATTCTGCATATGCGCCAGATAGGTTGCATATAAGCCAGATAAGGCTGTCTATACTCCAGATAAGTCTGAATATAAGACGAATATAATCAATCATATAAGGTTTGGTATGGCAGAGTATAGCCAGATAAAAAAGATTTCCTACGGAAAGGCCAGATGACCTTGGCACCTTGTATATAGCCCGTTGCAACTCAAAAAGGTAGGGCGAGGGTGAGACACCGGGAGGAGGAAGCAGACAAAACACCGGAGAAGAGAAAAGGGGGAAACCTCCTCTTTTAGCGTTCTGTCTGTCTTCTCTTCTCGGCCCGTCTGCCCCTCCCTGCACTTGCTTGAGTTGCAGCATCATAGTCAGTCTCTACCTAACTTTTCCAGAACATTCTAATTCGATATGACCTATGACGTAGATGCAGCGAACCCGACTGACGATTCCGTTCGCTGATTCTCTCTCTCTCTCTCTCCCTCGATAGCGCTTTTACTCCGACGGACCGTCGCCTACTCTGTCCGCCATCGACGCTCGCTGCTGCTTTCTTGACGTGTGTTCTTCTTTTTTTGTTGTTTCTGGCACAAGATTAGCTTCCATCAATATTTGGTTCTTTACGTTTCGCCTGCCTCATCGTCTGTCATTCGTGACAATATCAACTCATGCAGGCGCTAATGTTCTGGAAAATTAGCGTATTCGTACAATCGGCACAGGAAAGCACGCCATACCGCCGTCATTTATTTTCTTGTGATACAACTTCCACAGCATGCGCACAATCATGGCGGTAAAAACACTGTACTTTTTCAAGTAGGTGTACTTTGTATGAATACTAAGAGGTACTGGTTCAGAAAACAGTCGGCACGGCATGTATTTTCTAAAGTAAGCCAACGATCTCAATATCGCTAAAAGCAACTCAATGTAATCAACTGAAAAATATAGCTAAATCAGTGGAGAGAGTACCTAAATTTGGAAAGCATTATGGTAATATTTTAGTATATGCAACTGTTTGAGTCTGCACAAGGGGTTATAACCGGCACAATGTATAAAAGTAAAACCAGGTTATCGTTCATGCTTCAAGCCTTGGTAACTAGGCATCGCGACACAATGTCTGAGTTGCCAAGCGCATGTATCTAATGCGCCAAGCCGCTGTTTAAATAAGTAATCTTATTGGTGACGTGCCTAATATACTATACTTATTTGAAAAAAAAGATCGATAGGCAGTGTCCTTATGGAGATGGGGCTTATGAATAAAGAGACGAATAAACTTGTTTTATGAAACAAATCCTATTGCGATTTTGTCTAGATTAAATAGATAAGCGGAAACATCTGCATCGTGTCTATCAATTGTGTGTCATTTCGACTTTCAACCTGGAGAAATATAAACACTTCAGCATTATTTATTATGAAAAGTTAATCTTGAAATGAGCACTTGGCGTTTAGCAAGCGATTTCCCCAAACGAAACGAGAAAACTAGTATCCTTGTAGCAGGCAAAAACACCCCGAGATATGTTTAGTAGCTATCGAATTTTCCCTTCTTCAGTCGCTCTGTTCAAGAATAAAGGCGAGAAAACGGCCACCCACGATGGCGGCCATGATAGGCGCTCGAAAGAGCAGAAACTTGGTTTTGCCCTTCCGTAATGCTTTTTTTTTTTTGGAACCGAAACTTTATTTAAAAAAACATAAAACAACCTTATGAACATGTATGTGATGTAGGTGTGTCATTTCCCTGTAACTGCTTTCCAAAGCAACCTTTTGGGCCAAAGTACACTGAGTTGATACAACGAGAAAGAAAAATCATTAGAAGCTCCCGCTCCCCTGCGGGAAGAGCATCCCTCAATGTGTAGAAAGCAAAGTTATGGATTCTATTCTAATACAGAGCTATTGTATCGGAAATCTCCGTGGGGGCTTCAGGGACAAGGTCACGGTTTTCGTCACAAGGTGATGAATCCTCGCTGACAAATCAGGATTCCAATTAAAAACCTATCACTCTACGAAAAGGTGCCGTACGTTAGACGTTTCGCCGTCCAGCAGAAAACCTTCGTCACAGCCGTCGCCAGCTTGCTTGGGGCAGAAGTAGTTACAGTTCGTATCCTAGAAAACGAAGAATTCTTTTCTGTGGCATAATTTTTAAAGGGTGAAAATTCGTGGATGAATTAAACATATTCGTTATTTCAAAGGAAACGATCACATAATATTTATTCTACATTAGACGGGGATTAAACGGCCATTGTAGAAACCTGCAAACGATAAACAAAAATAAAAAGCTCAAACAGGTCAAATAACATCTGCTGCGTTCGACGGCTATGAGTGGTCGGCTGTAGTTGTATCGTTTTTGCTAATTCGTCTACAAGTTTTCGTGTATGCTTAGTTATTCGTAGCCTAGCACGCTCCTCTTATTTTAGCAGCACCCTCATTCGTTTTATGTATGGCAATAAACTACAATCTCTTTGAAACAATCGTAAGGGTGCAGGCAAGCTGGTGAATATTAAACACGTCGAATTAACCTGAGACACAGGGTAGAAAGAAAGATCAAATCCATAGAAGGGACAGAAAATACAGGACGACGTCCCAGACGTCGTCCTGTCTATTTTCTGCTCATGCAAATGTTTTGATGTTTCTTCTCTACCCAAGTCTCAGATTCAATATGGTTACAATCTCTTTAAACGTAATTGTCCACGACGCAATCTTTTTTTTCACTATTTAGCACGCAGCACTCCCGTGTGCTCCTTTGTGAAACGCACAGGTGTTTATACAACCTACAGCAAAAGACAAAAGAAAGCAAGATAAAACTGGCGATTATAGTTGACTACTAATAAAAAAATCATAAAAGATTATTGGGGATGATTAAGCGATTCATTGTTATATTCTGACACACTTACGCATCAAAACATGGACAAAGTAATCAATACTTCGTTTCTGGTTTGTAATATCAAAACAAAAAAGCGAATCACGGGATTCGATATTCACTGTGGAACTGAGGGGGGGGGAAACTTTTGGGTGGCGTTTGCCCGTCGTCATACCAGGGCAATCTTCGTGACTGCGTGAACATTGCTATTTACTTCTTATCTTGAAAGTAGGAACATGTAAAGCAATTTTTCGCGCAGTGGCTTTTGCGTACAGGCATACGTGTGTCATGATCGTCTCGTTATGCTTGCGTAAAGTAAGCAACAATCACTCCCAAAATGGTCGAATGTTTCATGTTCCTCCGTTTTTATTCCATGCTCTTTGGTACGGGTACATGCACGTGGCATAAAGTCGCCATTTCATAGGATGCCATTGCGTGCGGTGTCTCGGTCCATTGCGATGTAAGTCAAACGTTGACGTGGTGAAGATATCACAGAGAAATACAGATATTTGAACAACCTGAAAGGTGACATAGGCAAAGAGAAGTCGAACGTTAAAATGACAGCTGTTAATCCGCTCCAAGTAGTGCGCGTAATAAAAAAAAAAAAGCTTTATTACATTGGATGGCCGCATAGTGGTTCGGCTAGAATAGCGCTGCGTCTTTCCCAGCATTCGCCATGCAGGGGCCCTAGACATATACCGCAAAAAACAAAAACAGCGAATGGAAATCATCGTTAGTGGATTCGCCGATCGAACCGCCCCAAGCGGCCGACAAGCTGAAGCTCGAACAGAGTCGCCGCAAAGCGGCAGACGCGTCCTTCTTGGCGTCACCGCGTGTTATGGCGTGTGAGTCGTTGTGAGACGCTGCGTTTGCCTCTGACGGCGACGCAGACTCGAGCTAGAGGGCGCTGCGTGGATCCACTGGTAATGACGTTTGGGGGAAAAGGCGCAGGCCTTGTCTTCTAGGCGACATTGCCCAGACTTGTAAAGCACAAAGTTCAGGACAAGTAAATGAGGAGAATCGCTGGGTTCTCATTGACGATGACGCCGAACGTCCAATCGGCACGCCCCGCAGGCTTTCGGGGCTAACTTTCTTTGTGACGACTCCCGAGCTCCTGGGGAATGCCTCGGCCTGCCGACTTCTTTTGCAGTCTACTCGCACTTTCTCTATCGTTGCTCGTAATGGGGGATTGTACGGCATAAGGGAGAGTTAAATGCAGTCCCAGCTAAAGCGCTGGATATCTAGAAGCAAACGGAGCGAATACATATTTATTTTAAGTAAAGGTACAATAAGGACGCTTCTAAATTCCTTAAATGTTTTCCTCGAATTCTTGGACCCAGCACGCCGCTCACTTTTTTTATCTTCCTTTACAAATTTTTAAAAACGCTAATTGTCGTGCCTAAAAAAAATTGTTTTTTTTTTCTATTTTTTTAAAGGGAAGTTACGTAAATAGTGACCTGTCGGGTCCGCTTGCTTCTATAAGCGCGGTTGACCTCGTGAGCTGTAAGGAAGCGGGGTTTGTGGTGGCGAACATTTTTATTCTTGCCCCGTCAACGTTCCAAAGGGAAGATGAATGACAACGGCGCTTTCACGAAAACTTGCGAGGCTTTCGTTCAGCAGCCTGACGCCACAAGAAATGCGGCAGGTGTCAAACCATAGCGATAGAAGAGAAGAAGCTCGTCTGCGAAACGTAACTACTATGGTTTTATCATGAAATAAGTCTTATTCCATCTCTTCGGCTGTCTTCTGTTTTTGCACTCGTTTTTCCCAGGCATTGCATTAAGAAAACAGGGGATGTATAAGAAGTAGAAACGAGTATGGCGTTCCGTTCTAACTATGGTAATTTACGTCACTGTTAGAAAACATTTTATTTCTTCGAAATACACACTTTCCCTTCTTGCCTAGCTTGAAAATTTAATGTTCTTAAAGAATTTGCGATCAAAGAAAGAGAACGAGAGTGCGCCGCTTGTTTCCACCAATTTCCTGGCGAGCCCCAAGCGACTGTCATGTGATCACGCAAATTGATGTAAGAAACGAATGTGCTGCTCGAACCCTGTTTTGCTCGGACGGAGTCTGACCGCTCGGACGGCAAATTCCTGCCTTGGGTTCCTGGAGTAAAGATTACGTCGATCGTTCGGCTTCTTGCGCTCTTCCACCAACCATGATCTTAGATGGCTGTGATTGAAACATCATGTGCACCATATTTTTAGTCAGCCAGAGTTACACAGACGGAGTTATAAATTTTTGTTTCTCGCTACCCCCGCCATGAGGTAGTATTCGCGGCTTCTGGTTGGCCACATTCGCGTTTGTGAAGACGGCCTAGGACACGCCCAGCCCGCTTTCGGCCGAAGGCGCCTCCTCAGTGCCTCCCCTTACTTCCCAACGGAAGGCCAAACTCCACTCCATATACGGCTCTACGATTTCACCCACGCCCCCTGAAAAAACAAAACCTGATTCCCCCGCCCCGCCCCGCCATCACTAGTGGATCCGTGCCTAGATTGCCTCAGCGTCGCCGCCAGCGCCGTTTTTAGCGTCTCAGAATTAGAGCGACGCTAGAACTCGGTGACGCCAAGACAGACGCGTCTGCCGCTTGGGGCGGGTCGGGGGTCACTAACAATGACGTCATGCGCAGGTCTCGTCGCTCTGGTTAGTATTATTGACACGATGCGTTAAGACAAAATTGATCTTTGCAACACCACAGCCAAGGCACAAACTATGAATTCTGTGTTACGAATGCCTGTGCCACAGCTGGCCGGAAAGAGAAGCAAGTTGTTCGATTAATTCCGCGTCAAGGTCAAAGGGCAAGAACTTCGACTTCGTTTTTTTGTTGCGGGCGATAACATTCTTTTAAAGCTAAACTGGCGAAGAGAGCGAGTTGGTTCGTAACTACTTTCGGCACGTCAAAACAAGGCTAAAATAATAAGAACGAGAGGCAAGGTAGAGGAGACTATGTCATGATATGAATATTGTTAGGAGAAAAAGAAGGAAGGAAGGAGAAGAAGATGCCGTAAACGAGGGCACGAGAAAGTCAGTGCCGAAAAGCCAGTGGGCCGAAAGTCAGGACAGGGCACCCGTGACCCACCCCAAACCAGGACTGGGCTGTCAGGTCGTAGGCAAGAAGCAATACGGGATTGACGACACTCGGAGCGAGACAGATTCTTTAAGAGAGAAATCGCCGCCGTGCCAAATCCTTCGAGATTTTCAGGACCAAAGGCAAAGCGAGAACGCCCGCACACCGACAGCACGCTCCGATCCCCACGACGAAATTTCGCGGTCCCGTCGTATATTGACGGCACACACTGCAACTTCGGTCTGGGTCTGCGAAATGACCCGGACTTTGTAAATATGTCGAGTTGTCGTTTATTACCTACTTTTCACGTTTAATGTTTTTTTAACTCTGCAAATTGCCGATTTCTTTGGTATTGTTTCTAGATTTTTTACAACACATTTCTTAACATTTTGGGCCGTTCTCTCCTACAGAGTAGTACACGAGAAGAAGCTGGCGACGTTGAGAACTGAAAGTTTGTATTAATATTAATAAATTGAAAGTTTCGGTTGTCAGTCAGCGCTTGTCTTAGATGTTTTCGATCGCATTTACCGACCGCCTTTCCCCGCTGAATTTGTGGGAAAATGCTTGCTACCGAGGTTCAAGGGCTTTTGCAGTGAAAATAAAAAAAGAGAAACATGCATTTTTTTGTTTCCTTCCTGGCCCCTCCTTCCTCCCGCCTCCGACGGGATATTTAGATATATATCAAAAGGAACTTTGGACGTTTCCTGAATTCTAAAAAAGGCGAGATACACATAACATGCGAAAACATATAGCAATCATTAAAAAAAAATTCACGTCACAGTTCCTGCTCCAACTTGGCTTTATGATTCAGTTGAAGCACTCCCTGAATTTATAACAGGTAGAGCAGAGTTACGTGTCAATTTAAAAATGCTAATACGGAACCTTTAGCTTTGTTCGTGTTGAAGGTCTTAGGACAATAGGAGGACTGCAATGACGCATTTCCGAGCGGACTTTGCGCGTCTTCGCTTACGCCGCAAGGCGAGTCCTTCTCAAAAGGTCGAGGGTGGCTGTCAGCCCCCGACGAACGGCAATTCTACCTTCAGCAGAATTTACCTATAAAGGGTTTCGATTTCAATTTGCTCGCCCAGCTATAGGGGTAATCACTAAACGCCATGTTTGAGGCCTTTGTTCCAAGCGCATGCTCAGAACGAGCTTACATTTGTAGGCTCATAAGACCGGTAAACTTGTTGGTAGGGAATGAACGTTGTAAAATAACTGTGGAAACTCGTTGTCAGCACGCGCTCATTCGTGGCGCAAACAACTATGGCCGCCTGTAAAAACTCTCTATAAAGCTTGTTATTTTTGTTGTTATAGACTGCTTTAACGAAACCAGGTGTTTATAAAGTTTTCGGCCGGCATTCTGGATTCGGCGTCGTAGCGTCGACTGTGTGAAAAGGAAGCCTGCAAAGCTTGGGCGGCTTGCGGACAGCTTGAGACTCAGGCTGACGTGCCAATCCGCTCGTGCGCTAGCTTCGATCGGCGGTGCTCTCTTTCACACAATCTCAGCTAAAACGCCGATTCTAGAAAGTCGGCCCTGCTATGTTGCAAAATAATAATAAGAGTTTTGTGTTACATTCCAGAGTTCGATGTGCATATATTCCTTGCTATTTCCAGGTAGCAAGATAGAGTTAATGTGCACGAAAGCTCATGGAAAAGTGTCAAAATAACATTTACTCGAGTCTCGGGTAAGCAAAATGAAATCGGCCATTTTATACTTTGTTTCAGCTTAAAATCATCGCGAAATCATTTCCAGATTTTTCTGA